>JANRGW010007796.1:0-22860 GCA_024733675.1 Psilopsiagon aymara
TCAAGGCTGAGTTGGACAGAGCCTTGGGTGATATGGTTTAGTGTGAGGTGTCCCTGCCCATGGCATGGAGGTTGGAACTAGATGATTTATGGTCCTTTCCAACCTTAACTATTCTATGATTCTAAACCAAAACTGTTCTATGACCGCCTTAGTGTCAATTCTGTGTCAAGTTATAGGTGTTGAGTTCCTATCCTATGGCACCATATATCTACATTTCAGCACTGCTGAATCTTTCCAGGGGGTGGCTTCCAGGTTTGGTAGAGGCCTTTGAGAACATGTTACGGAATGCTGTGGTGCTGCTAGGATGTCGTTGCCATGGTGCGATTGTATACACGCACCACTGGGCAATGGTATGGGGTGACCAGCATCTGGGCTGATGCTCACAGGATGCCCACTGGGTTGCACCTGGGGCTGCCATGGTCCAGCTTGGACTTTTGAGGAGATCATTCTGTAGGAACAAATGTAAGCCTGGTGTCTGCTTTGTAAGTAAACATTCCACCTTCCTTAGACTACTTTTGTTTGGAGCAAGGTGAATCTGGCTTACTTGCAGTAGTAGTGTTGCACTTGTACTGCTGGGTTAAGAAGCTGTTGTCTTTTCCTCCAAAGCCATATTTTACCGCTGGAAAGCCTTACTCCAGGGAAGTCTGTGTTGCTGTAACATAGCAGCTTGGTATCTCTTAGAAAGTTTCTCCTTAGGTTTATTTCTTTGTAGTTGGTTGTATGGCAGCTGTCTCCCTGGAGCATGAAGGTTAGGAGCTTGTTTAGTCCTGACCTGGCAGGTGTTATTAGGCGGAGAACACAGAAGAGAAGGAGAAAACAAATAACTTTCAAGTTAATTTTGTGTCCAATCAACAAATACATTTTTTTGAGTTAGTACAGTGAAGAATGTTCCTGACTCCGTAGCTTATGTGTGTCGGTGCATCCAGCTGAAGCCTCTTCTACAGTCCTAACAAAGTAAGCCTCTTCCTCCTTAAAAAGTGTAACAGTGGACAGTGGAACACTAGCATATGTATTTACTCTAAGGCTATGTTTAAGCTTGATTAACTATCCATGTTCAAGGTTTTGTATATATTTCATTTTCTAGCTGCAGTAGGACACAGTAAAGGTGTGTTTTGCTGTTGAAAGGCAGTGTTTCTGTTCATGAAATAATGACAGTGGTATTGAGATTAAAGTGCTGTAAACATAGAACATAACGGGACTAAACAGTGGAATGTTATTTTAATTATTCTATCTATTTCAGTTTCTTAGGTACTACTTTATGAAATTATCATACTAGATAACATTGATTCTCAACTTTTTAAAGGGCCACAGCAAATTATATGATGTAATTGCCTTGTATAAAATCCAGCAATAATGGTTAGGCGTAAAAGTTGGTAATAGGTACCACAATATTGGCTTTTCTGGTACTTCTGACATGCAGACATGTTTTATGACTGTGCTATACAGATACAAGTGCTGTAAACCTCCATGAAAAATGTTCTTTTTTTCTAAGCCTCTCTGTGGGTATTCTGTTTGTCACCTTTTTTGTATCTCTTCTTACTCCAGTAGAACACAGCTATATGGGGTTTATTATGTCTGCAGATCACAGTGCACATCCACAAAGCATGTATCTGTAATCAAAATGGTGATGCAGCAACAAGAGGAATATCTGGATTTGAGACGGCTCAGACAGCGGAGGGGATCTGGTGAGATAGTGGCCCTATTAGTTGGAAACAGGGACACAAATTCTGCAGAAGCAGTTTAGGGAAATGCTTTACTCTCACCAGGCAAATTCAGGTGTACGCTGGTTCCATTCTGCCAAAGAAAAATAAATATCCAGGCATTATAGCACCTGAACATTCCCTCTCCTCTGGCCACTGCAGTCCTTGGTGTGAATGACGCTGGTCTTTGCTTGCAGGACTGTGTACTGCCACTTTAACCTTTGCCAGCATAAAACTTTGACTCTCCTAAAATGCTTTGAATTTAAGCCTGAAACAAAGTTGGGTTTTTTAGTTTGTCTATTTCCCTAGCTTGTTTTTATTCTATAAAAAATGCTTGAAAGCACAGCTTTAAACTGGTACATTGATGTACTTTCAGCAGTTCTGCTATGGATGGTCCAGTGCAAAGTGAGGGGTCTGTCTTCTTGAAGAGCTGAATAATTTAAGAGCAAGAGGGGAAGGAGGAGGAAAAGGGGAGGATGTACATAAATGTTTGAGGCATAAATTATGGCAGCCACAGGGCTGTGATCACTTTTGTGTCCAGTTTCTAAGCATGTTTCTACAGTCCTGCCCTTTAGAAGCCGTTTTCCCTCAAACGTAGTTCTCTTTACAGTATGGGATCTTTTTTTCCACAAGTACCTGAATGCACACTGCATGTGTGGAGAATACATGTTGAAGCATTTGTGGGTGGTTTTGGCTATTGCAAGGCTTGTACTGTGGGCTATTTTTCATTCAAGTCCTATAGTATGAAAAACAATAGGACTTCTCTAAGACATCAGGTAGTATGTGCTTACAATTGAGTTGGTATTCAGACTTGGATAAAATAAGATAACAACTGTTGGTATGTGCATTCTAGTTTGTACTTTAGACAAAAGCTTTTATCAGGAATTGAAAAGAGAATGCTAATCACTGTGGCCTCTGGTTATGTAGTGTGTCTGCCTACAAATGCATTTTGTCCTTCTTATATACATATTAACATAAAATATTCTTTATATTTGTGATCCACTAAGCCCAGAAGTTTGGTGGCAGTGTTTCTGGACCTCTGTTTCTGCCTGCCATTTGTTCTTGCCTTCAGAATCTTCTTGCTTTGAAGTAAATAACCGATTTTGCTACACTTGTCTTAGTGCTGTAGAGAGTTGTTACAGTAATTGTACCTACTTCCAAAATGTATGAAAAAAATGAGATTTTTTCTGAGAAAAGGTTTTGACATCTTCTGAAAAGATAATAACTGTGTAGGCTAAAAGGGAGAAAGCTGTACACTTTACTTCCAGTTTGATCACTTATTTTATACCTGTGCATTACTATTTCTTTAATGTTCACATATGAAATTCAGCTAAATGTTGTTCCTAAAAGCTGCAGGCAAACTCTTCTGAAAATACCAAGTTAATGAACTTGAACCTGAGCTTTCTCCATCAAAGAAATCGTTATAGACAATGTGTTTTAGCTTTTGGCTTTATTCAGTTTAAATTCACTTTTTCTCTTCCATTGGAAGAAGAAAGTGCATCTTTAAGAGGAGGTGTTTGTTAAATCAATATATACCTGTTGATATTTCTAGGAATTGCCTTTCTGCTTTCAAATTGCTGAACAAAATATCTGAGTAGGCATAATGTCAAGAATGGAAATAATCAAAGTGTATTTAAGACTTGCTAAAAAAAATCCATTTAAAATGTCGAATGTGTTTTTCAGGCATTTTAAGACCCTAAATTGAAACACAAGTATTTAAATTTTTTTTTTCAAAGAGATTTAGATCTGAAGTGTATTTGCATAGCCACTGAGTGAGCTCTTTTTGTCCTCAGCATTTAAGTTTTCTAGCAGTTCTGTACCTTAGGAAACTCCAATGCCCCATAAAAAGCAAATACTCAAAGTTTTAGTTTCTATGTACTGAATATTTTCCCTTCTGCTGGCCTTCTTTTTATAACTGTGATTTATTTTTAAAAAGAAAAAGGGAGAGAAAGTGAGATATTAAATGAATGGAAGATTTTGGAAAAGGTCATTAAACAAGCTGTATAAAATCTAATTGATAGTGTCAAAGGTTAAAATAAATATACATGATAGAGGGGAGGTGAGCTGGGGCCCTGGCAGTGTGGCTATACTTTGCTTGCTAAACTAAGCTGAAGCATTGTCACCCAATTTCATTAGCAAAAGGATTCAGAAGGTAAATGGTTGCAGTAAGAATGACTAAACTACTTCAATCTTTACCAGTCAACAGCTACAGGGGGCTCTCGGAGGCCACTTACAAGTGCTGAGGCTCTAGTTTGGTCTTGGCAGCACAGACATCTTTATTATTCCTCCAGAATCATGAAGTGTCCAGCAATTACTGATCATCTTGAAACAAAAGTTTTGAAACCATGGTCTAACTGATTCATCCCAAGTAAAAGATCAAGAGTAGCCTTGGAAAAATAAGCTTTTAAAACTGAGATTTTTCTATATTTAGATGGGCTTGGGTTTTAGTCTTTTTAGTTTAGAATAACTACAATGCAGTAGTCAAGAGTCGCTGAACATCTTGCCAAGTATTAAAAATGATGGAAAAAAAAGCTCATCTCTTGCTTCCTGGGGTGCCTAACATTGCATTCAACCCCTGTAGAACATTCTGGGAAAAACTGCTGCTGCCACCCTGCTGGTGTCTGGTCTTAACCTGTGCAAAGCTCAGCAGGCAAAAGTGACATTTGTGACTGTTCTAGCAAGACTGGATTGCAAAAGGCAGGGGTACACCCTTGGTTCTCAAAACTAAGCTAGTTTCCACTCACTCACATGGTCTATTAATGCTCCAAGCAATTAATGTCACCTCTATTTTGTTTGTATTGATCCTCAGCGTGCTCATTCTCTCACACCTTGTTCTGTGCCAAGTTGTGGGCTAGCCTTTCTACATCTTGTCTCGGTCAAAGAGGAGACAGATGTTTACCAGAGCACAGTAGCTTGGAGGATGGGGAGTTATTTGTAGTGATATGCTGCTGTCCTGTACTATTCCCCTTTTATCGCCACCATTGCTCCTTGGAGCTATAAACTTTTGGTAAATATCTGTCCTAATTCATATTAGGAAGAAATCTGATCATTATGAACATCAAATCATTCTTTAAGGTCTGGAGTTTGTCAGTCAGGATGGTCAAGGCAGTGTGTGTATCAAAGTCTACTCAGTTTCAGGCAGAAGGAAGCTTAAGAGCATTGTCTTATCAAAGCTTACAACCATACATGAAGTTGAAGGGCATGCTTTACTGTATACTTCATAAAAGGAGATTATCCTTTCTGAGATGAGTACCCATGGATCACCATTATTGTCTATAGCCAATGAAGTCATTGCTCCTTCCTGTCTTCCACAGCCAGGAAAGGCATGAAAAGCTGCCTACAACATTTTCCAGTGAGTTAAATTTTTAAGACATTTATACTCTTATTCAACAGAGTCCTTTCTTGAAATCTCAAATTCTGGTAGCTTGATACAGAAACCAGAGACAGCCTCCTGAAAAAGGAGGTTTTAACACAACAATTAAGTGTCCAGGGTTATTTAGAGTTATCAAGTTCACAAACCTCTGTGCACACTGACCAATGTATTTACATGCTTCAGGAAAACCAAGGACTTTTTTTTATTATTATTTTAATTTATCATTATTATTATTTATTAAATATTAATAAAATTAATGATTTGTCATCGTTTTTTATTTAATTTATAATCTAATTGCATATAAAATAGCATTATATATGAAATTATTAATTCAATGATAAATTAAAAAAAATAAAAAAAAGGTCCTTGGCTTTCCTGAGGCATATAAGTATATAATGCTATTTTATATGAAATTATATATTTAATGATAAAAAAATATATACAATTATAATGCTATAATTATAGCATTATAGGAGAAGGCTTTGACGAAGTTTTTCAGTTTCAGGACGTATCTTCTGCAATTAAATGTAATAATGTGTCTATATTATGTGTGCTCCAGTGCCATATTTTTGTACAGTTCCACTTGCAAAAATCAAGTTAATACTGTAGTGGTTTTTAACAGTTCCCTAAATACAGTATTCCTATCTCATATTGTACACATGGCTCCAGCCTTCAAATAAAACCAAAATGGTAAAATGGCATGGTAATGTAGTAGCCACTCTGCCTAGAGTTATCTGGCAGCCCAGGTGACAAACTGTAAAAGACAGTCCCATCTTGGTGGAAAGCAGTCATCTCTGCTGTGTAAATTAATTAGTTTTGATGTTCTCATCTCCATCGTTTTAGCATAGTTCTGTGGTTTTTGAGTTTCACTCCTACAATCTGTAGCCTCAAACGTAACATAAAAACTCATTTTTTATTGATTCCAAAAGTGGTTTGGTTCTCAAAGAATAAAGAGCAAACAGTAAGGCAGCAATCTTGGAGGTGATGAGTTGTGTTGGTAAGGCAGCACAGCCCAATTGCATTTCCAGAATTCAAAGTATCATCTAGTGTGTGTTTGCGATAAAACTTTACAATATCTGCTAAAATCTTACCTCTTCAGGGGGAGATGGTGGCTGGAAACATCTTGTTGGCGGGTTTGGCTGTTCTATGATTTCTTCTGTTTGGTGGTTTATTTTTGTTTGCATGATCTGTGCTACAGGCACAGCTAGGGCCCCATTTATTGTGAGAGGTTGTGCCTTCCACAAACGTGTGATATCTGCAGGTGTGGGGTTTTTTTCCCATCATTTCCAACAAACTTTGGTCACAACTTTGTACTCCTAAATATATGTATAAATGTGTACATGTATTTTAGGGAACAGAGTTTCTTTGCTGTTACTCTTGAGGCAATCTGGTATTTGCAGTATACCTTCATACTACTTTTAGAAATACACTACGCACACCTATATATGACCTCTGATGTTTGTTTATCCTGATTTGTGAGATCCCATGCATACTACAGGGAAGAAAAATAAATATGCAAAGTGTCAGTAGACTCTTAATGGAGTTACTTGGTATTTCTTCACAGAAGCTGACCTTGAAGTTGCTTTTCATGCACAAGTCAAAATATGTAAATTAAGATCTCAAAGTGACAGTTCAAAACATGTATATAGTTTGTAAAGTTCTTGCCAAAGCCATGGAAACTTCATGTTCTACAAAGGACGTTTGTCAGTCTTTGAAACTGTGGGTAGTGAAGTGCAGAAAAATAGCATTGCTCAAGTGCTCAGAGTGGAATTTGGTCAAAGCACTGAATTTGACTTCAGTAGGATGAGAAGTCTGCCAAAATTTACTCATGAAATCTGTGAACATACTGCCAGTCCAGTGTAGAGCTTCCAGCATCCTAACAAAGGCAAAAACTGATCTGCTATCAAAAATTGACTGATACATGCCTAATTTTCTTTAATGGCATTTGCTTTGCTACTCTTCAAAGTGTCAGAGATGGCAAAATGAGGACAACCAGCTCTTGTAAAGTGAGATGAGAAACTTCTAGGGCTTCCATCTCCTCTTTCCTAAGTAGTACTAATAATTTAAAACCCATTTAAACATTTCTTTTGGCTCATATTCTCCAAGCGTTGTTTCTAATGTTTTCCAGTTCCAGCTCAAAACTTTTCTATAATATTGAGGATAGTAAATATTTTCCCTTCTACCCTTTGCTACTGTTTGCAACATTAAAAAAAAAAAAAAAAATCAGTACAATGAATTTCAGTTACATTTTTATTAGTCCCTCTCTACAGCAACCAGCACATTTGGCACAAGCATCTTATGAAAGCATTCTTGCAGATAGATAATCAAGCAGATATACTGGGCTGATGAGCAGATGAGTGGGGAAGTAGCTGGGTTCTCAATGATAAATCTATTGTGGGGTTGAAGAGAAAATTCAGGCAAAACATTTGGTAATGTGATAATGCAGAGGATTAGGCACACATTATAACTGATGTCACTAGCACTAAAAAGACATCAGGGATGTAGTGCATGTTGGTAATTTCTCCTTTCTGTTTATGTTAGTTTCCTCTGCTTTGCAGCTGTACGGCTGTGCCAATGAAAGCCCCTGAGACCAAGCTGTAGCCGCTGCTCTTCTGTAACTGCATCATTACCTCACTCCAAACAAAGTCCTTTTTTTGTCAATAGAGGATGAAAACATTATTGGATTCGGGAGCTCATAGTAGTCCTGTATGCAGCTAGGGATGAGGAGGATAGATTTATGAAATGGACCATTTCAAATGGCATTATCTTCCCACAGTGAGGTACACCTTTCATAAATCATGGGAGAGCACTTGGAAAATAAAGCATTTGTTATTCCTGCCATATATTGTATGAGCATCCTCCACAGTGTGATCTTGGGGTGGGGGGGAGAATCCACTGTTTGCATTTGTTCTTCTCTAATGATTAGGGCTTTTTATCTTGCAGTTACACAAAAACTCAGAACAAAATTTCAGAACAGCTTTATAATATGAATTTTTAGCTTACGTTTGTTTACATACTTCCAATATTGCAGGGTATTCTCTGCTTCATTAGTTTGCAGGCGGTCAACTTGGGAGTGGAGTTCAAGTATAGATGAAAACTTTCTATTTATTAAGGATGGAGTTAGTGTTGTGGGTATTTTCACTTCTTAAACTCAAACCTCTTATTTTTGCCGCATTAATAGAGCTGTCTGATGCCTTTTAAAGTCAGCAACAGCTACATATTGCATTGGGTAGGAAGAGGGCTCTTTATGTGTTGTCAGATTTTTTTTTTATATTTTTGCAACCCAATTTTGCAATGATTTTACCCACTGAGTCTGCCGCTTGGGATGAAGACAGGTCTCTATTTAACCTGTAACTAGCCTGATGTGAAAAGTCAACATTTATTACACAGTATTATTTGTGTGGATACTTTAAAATCATCTCTTTGGTCTGGAGAGGAGCCTTTTGAGAATGCTATGAGATAGCAACTTGTCATTACTTGTAATGAGCCAAGGAGTAAGGCCTTGATTTTGGGAAATGTTTTGACCAGAACCGGTAGAAAGATAAAAGTGATGGTAGTGCAGCAAAATTCCTTGTGTTTAATAATGGATCGAAAGAAAGCATCAATGTAATATTGAAGTGTGTTTTAAATTGAGAACATTATCTAGAAATTAGCAATCTGTGTTATATTAAAAAATGTCAAATTTGAGACCTCCAGTACTCAGAAGCTGGGAAAAGTCAGGCTTCATGCTCCTCTGTACTAGCGTAATTCTGCCTCCTTGTGTATCTGTTAAAATCAATTTCTTTCTATGACACCCTCCCACGTGTTTATAACGTATTGGAAGCATTTCATATTGAAAACAAAGGGTAGGTTGTAGCAAAGCAAAGGGTGGCATTTCTTAAGCTTCAAATGTTTGACTTGGCTACCTGGCATTTTTTTTTTTTTTTTTTTTTGACATGTGAATGGGGGAGAAAGAGCGAGTGCTTACTGATTTTTATTTTTTTTTTAATATATATCTTTTTTTTCCTAATGGAGTACATGTTAAAATGACAGAAGATCAGTATTATTTTATTAACTTGTAATTTGTAGATGACTGAAATGTATTTAATTCTTTATAGGCATAAAATGCTTTTCTCTTGGATATGCTTACAGAAGCCTTTGTTAAGACTGGAGCATAGATGAGAGAAGCCTATTGCTGCCAACATGAAGCTAAAGCTTCCTCTGCTGTGGAAACTGAGAGATCAAGTCAAGGTCAAACTCACTATTCCTGAAATTTCTGCAGACACCATTATTTAGATGTAATGAGCCCTGCTTGGATCCGGTTTGGAAAGATACTAAAGCTTTAAACTTTTAAGTTCGGAGGCTCTGGTTACATGCATGGGTATCTGAACCCTGAATCTGAAGGCTTGGCATTTTACATGTTGGCTTTCCACAGGGCTTAGGAGAACTTGTTCCTGTGATAGTGAAAATGTCTTTTGCTGAGGGCTATGAAACTGTTACCAGGAGTGTAAGCTTACCTGGTCATGGGCGCTACTCCACTGGGGCTTGGGTACATCTCCTGTATTCACTGAGCACATAGATAATGCTAGGAGGGGGAGAAAATGCTTTTTATCAGCCATGCAAAAAATATGTATTAAAGCTGTAAATGGGATACAATTCAGCAATGTGCTACACCATTGTTTTTGGGGTTTTTTTTTTTTGTAGATTTGTTTTTTTTGTGAGTAAACAAGCGATGATTGTGGCTAAAAAGCCACACTCTTTCCCATAATGTGGGAAGCTTATGTAAGAGCTTGTTGAATACAGATAGCAGCAACTTCTTGTGGGAAATAATGGAATCTTCTTTATTCCTGTAGATTTCTTAAAAGGCTTGATATATAATAATATTGGTTATGTCATTACAGCAGAAGAATTGCTTTTCTAGCTGAGCTGAGGTATTGAACAGTAGTGTATATAATGGATAAAAATGGTTCTTCTGAATAAGGAGAGACAAGTATTGTCACACACGTTTTGAGGTGTATATAGAGTATATTTGTCCTTTTACTTTTTTTTGACATCCATTATGAGAGCACCATGTGTGAATTTTGTCTCTACACTAATGTCAGGCTTTGAGAATCCTTATGCTACAGCTGTGATCAGGAATTCCCCACGTACTCTTCTACCTCAGCACCTTGTCAGTGAATGGCAGATAGGAATTTTTACCTGTATTAATATACGGATATCACCATTTTGTTTTAATGCTTCAGTGTTTAAAGCTGTTATATAAAGCTGGGATTCATCGTGAACTATTTTAAAAGAATTGTCAGGTATCTGCAGTGGCTCTAATTTAAATGAATAAGCAACACCTATGGGCAAATGATCTTTCTGCACACAGAAATTAATTACAATTCAAGACTGATGAACTTTTATGAGCTAGTTAATTTTTAAAAGATGCTGTGTATGGTTTATTGAAATTAAAAGAAAGTGACAGCTTTCTGCCCCTACACTCATAAAATCCTGTCCTGCATATAATAGTAACCTAATTTAGTTCAAAGATGCTGGATCTCTTCCCTAACACTTTATCATGTAAAGGCCAGTTGAAGGTTTCAGTGTACTTCAGGTAAACAGAAAAGATTCTTGCTGGTCATCCATGTTATGCTGGCTTGTATCAGTAGAGAAGCTCTAAACTCCTACTCTGTCCTTTGTCCTTGATTACCCTCAAAACCACTTTTTGAACAAAGTGCAGTTTAAATTCAGCATCAGGTCACAAAATGCCCATTTATAGTGTTATGAATGAATATTGATTATAAAACAGTGTGCATATACCACAGGATTGCAGATATTTTTATGGTGTAGATCTTCTCCTGGTGAAAAGATTTCATGGGCCACTGCCCTCCCTAATTATGACTGCAGGACACAGCTCAATTCCCATTCAAAATGGGACCACAATGTCTTTCATTTGTATTCAAATACCACTCTTGTGGGAAAATGAAGTAACAGCTTATGGGAAAAGGTGATATTGCAAAGGTATTTATGCTGGTACTGTCCCAAGAATCTGGCTGTGGGATACTTTTATTTAATTATAAAAAAAGCTACTTCAAGCTATAACAAGCAGTGTTCAGAAATACCATCCTGAATTTACTACTTCTGTTACTACTGTCATGAGTCTTCCTTCCCCTCAATGACCTTCATAAACCCACAGACCATAACTTTTCAAACCTATTTTATGGTCAGAATTTTGCAGGAACCTCTTCTTTTGGTTCTGAAGCTGCCTTTCTTTATGTTGGTATTTACCTTCCTTGACCAATATTGGGGGATTTTGTAGCAATTTGTGCCATGTTTGTGATACCTGACAGCAAAACAGTGTTTTATGACTGTTGTTGGATGGTGCTAGCAATACTTGCCAACCAGTGTGGATCCACAAAAAGGAGTCTTTCTGGGATTCAAAGCCTCAATGACATATTTTTGAAACTGTTCTTTCCAATAGACAGAATAACCTATTTGCTAAATTCTTAAACTATATAGCAACAAATTGAAAGAAGTCTAATAAAATGAGAAATCAGTGTGTCACTTTTCATACTCAGGAAATGATTTTGATAAATACTGTATTTTTTCAGGCTACTTAGATTTCTTCTTTTTACTTGTGCTTGAGGCAATAAAGATGAAAAGACTATCATTAACTTAAAAACTAAGAAAGGAAAGGGGAGGGGTGTGTGTGTGGAGAATAATTCTCCTGCATTTATGCTTTATGCTATAACTAAATATCTGCATTTGTTGTAGGAGAAGTGCATTGAGAATTTCTAGTAAAAGCTGAGATGAGAGTGAAAAGGTGTTCCCTTTTATTTTGGAAGGTTCTATTGAGGAAATATTTAGTCCAGCCAGCTGCTCCAACTGGACGTTTGCATGAGGACTGTTAATTTTCATGCTTCAATACAGAAATCTCAAGTTTCCTGGGTGAATTAGCTCTTAATGGATTTCTAAAACGTACCACCAGTGGCGTGGGAGAATGTAGTCTGTGCTGAGGCCAGAAAACAGAGGCTGTAATCTGAGAACCTGTTATTATAATAAAACTAGCAGATAACACTCTGCATTGCTCAGTACAGTAGTTGGTCTGCCTCATACCGTACAGTCTCTGGCACTATAAAGTGTGATGTTTCACCTGTCAACTGTTCATAACAGTTTTTACTTCCTGTGTATTCCAAATTGAAAACCTAATTTCAGATCTAAAAATGTGAAGTATATAGAAAGTGTCCCAAAATATCGTTAGGCTGCTTTCACAATCATTTCAGGCCATTGTTCTTTGGCAGATTTCAGGCTGATTTACCTTGAAGTGGGTGTATAATAATGTCCTTAACAAAACACTAGCAATTAAACCATTTTTCTCATAAGTTACAGCTTTGTGACCAAGAATGGGCTGCAAGAAGTCAAAGGAATGAACATAATCTGCTGTTCTTTGGAACTTGGTGGAGAAAATGTATAGTCACTTAAACTGCTCTGATCTTGTGGGTTTTCATTAGGTTATTTTACTTTAACAAATAACAAACTATTGTCTCGATCAGTTATTGTCTTCATGTTTGTCTGTGGTGTCTAGGTATCCACTGTGTTTTCCTGGGACAGACAATTTATTGTGAGTTTAAATGTGCACCCATACATACACATACATGTGCTTTTCATTCTATAGTTATACGGCACATGCTTATTCAGATGGATGATACAATGCTTGTGTACTATTTCACCAGTTTGCAGTCTGGAACCTGCTGATTTGTTGCTGGTTTTATTAACATCTGTGCTCTTATGACAGAACTGTTTTTTTTTGCATGTTCATGCTTATCCTTTAGTTTACCTACGTGTTTGTCAGTCACTGCCTTCCACCAACTTTTGATCTCAGTCTGGTTTCAACCAAAAATGTCTGAACTCTCAAGATAGCAGAGTTCCTTCCAAATTGCAGAAAGCTGGCAAATAAGCAGAACTCACAGACTCAAATTAGTACTCTTGCTGCATGAAAGGTATCTAAAAATCAGTTTTTACATCTGCTGAGCAGTGGCTGGTTGCCAGTTGGCATGTATGTGCCCCGGCCATCCGGACAGCAGAGGCATGGCTCCAGGCTGGCCACTATAAGCACTACCTCCAGCCAGAAAAAAACATAGCTAAAGAACGTGGAGAGAGCTGAGGGCACCTGGAGAGGTGGTTCAATAGGGACCCCAAGAAAAGACAGGGTTACAGTGCTAAGAAGATACAGGAGTGGCTGGAGGCACTGCAGGTGGGACCGAGGACACTGGGAGGGTAATGAGGTGCTTTGGGATGGATAAGCAACCAATTTTGTCATGAGGAGTGAATGCAGTGGACACAAAACACACATTTTTTTCTGATTACAAGTTTGTTCATATTCTATCTAAGCCTAATTACTGCTTTTGACTCAGCTCAATGCATAATATTGCATGACATGCTGTCCTACTTTTAATTTCACAGCTGAACACATTTCTATTGTTTCCAAGCCTTGCTTTGCTCCGTCTGGAGGACATGCAAGGTGTTTGACTGACCTGCAGTACTACCAGTTCCTTTGGATGACCCTTTGGGGAATATCAGTATAAACATATAGCCCAAATATTTTACCCTTAGGTGCTGACTATCCATTTTCTATAAAAAGTGTGGCTGGTATTCCTGAGCTGTTCCTGAATGTCAGATATGATTCACCAAGATGATGAGATAGGCCAGTTGGACCTGGTAAAGACAGTAATAACAACAGTTGCAGCCAAGAATGTGAGAAACAGATGAAAGTACGATAACTAATTTCGTAAGGGGATAAACAGCTTAAATAATCTAAAGTTAGGTAAAACGTCTTCTTCCTGAAAGTGTCCATCCAATTCAAGATAATTCAGTTTTTAACTTGAAAGTGTTAGGTTTTTGCAAGTTTTAGTGATGCTCAGTTGGATTTTCTAGGCATAAGGAAAATCCAGTTTAGTACAAACCCTGAAAAAAATCTTTCATTTTCTTTTACTCAGCCTGTGTATTTAGCTTGTGATCAAGTCTGATCTGAAGACATGCTTCAGGGTATGCAATGTCTGTGGCCTATGGTCATATAACAAAATATTGTTTCATGCAGCTTTTTTCTTAATCACAAAGTTGAACTTATTCTCCTCCAAAGTTTATATCAATATTTTCTGAATCATATTTCAACATTTTTCACTTGGGTGTGCTGATGATGATCATAGAATCATAGAATAGATGATACTACATAGATGATACTTCATCTTTTATTGTCAGATGTAATTTAGGACATTTTTATGCTTGAAAAGTGGTTTACCTTATAGTATGAATAGGTATGCTCTACCATTGGCAGATGTATATTAAAATTTCAAGCCTTCTGATCTGGACATGCGCTTATTAACTAAACACTCTTAAATGTGTCCCAGAGATCTGTCCTGTGGCTGCTGCGCTGCTCTGTGAACAAAAAAGGATACTCTTTCTGAAAGTTGATTGGTCTGTCTTTAGAATTGCGTAATGTCACCTCTAGTACATGGTCTAGGAGCCAGAGTGAGTGACTCCTGTGGATGTGGAATCAGCAGATAGAGATTTTGTGCCATTTTTTCACTACATTTAATTATATATAATCCTTGGTGATGAAGATACAAAAGACCACAGTAATAATTCAGTTACATCATTGATTTTTTTTTTGATGTGCACTTATTGCCCAAGTAAGAATGGCAGAGTTGTGCCTTAAAAGACACATGAAAATATATACAGCATTTTTGTGTTTAATAGTTATGCCTGTCTTCAGTGATTAAGGAAGACCCTGAGTTTAGACTTTGTCGTTTTCTGAATCCATTAATGTGTTTAGGTTTAGTACTGCCAAATTTCTTTCTCTGTTTCAATAAAAACTGTGGGAAATTCACAAAATTATTTAATTTCTGTTGTCATCAAAATTATCCTACTCTAAAACTCTAAATTATACATAAGTAGCAGTTGAAGAGGAGGGTCTGGAGTTGAGTAATACAGCTTGTATCCTAGCTAGATTTATGAGGACTGTTGTGCCCAATGATCGTAATGGAAACCCCTTGCCAGAAACTTTATCACAGTGATGGGAATAAAATCTTTATGCTATTTACTTCATTGAGTACCAGAAAATGCACATGTGCTAGTATCATTTGCATATTTCATGACATACATACAGGTCTACTTTAAAGTGTATGACTAGATTTACTGAATGGGACTGCTACCATTCTTTAAACTTACTGTTTAGTATTTTGAGAAACATGGCTTCAAATGTATGAATTTAGAAAGAACATGAAAACAAATCTCTGACAACAAATAACTAGAAACAGTAGAAGTCAGTGGTTTTCCAGGTCTGTGACAGAATGTATATAATAATTGTTGTTATTTAGTAGCTCTAAGATTTATGATGTCCTTAACAATTCATGCCTAAGAGTTTGAGATTTATAAATTATATGCGAGTGTATCAAAGAATACCTGTTCTGCCTTTTTTTTTCTTTTTTTATTCCATTGGTGCCTCATTTTGTGGATATATTATAATTCATGAATGCAATATAGTAATATCCACTAAAAAGTCATTATTTGCAAAAAAATCATCTTAACATAGTATTTTGAACACTACAAATATTTTTTCTCAGTTCCACAGCTGGTGACCCTTGGCAGTCTTTTGAGATCCACCATCCAATTGGCAGTATGGGGCAGCTATTTATAGTTGTCATTATCATATTTTGAATTTACTCCCTCCCAGTTTCCTTGAGTCTTGTGTGTTGTTATCATGAATGTCCTTGCAGACCAACAAATTTACAAATGCTTTTTTCTGAGCTGTATTTTTAAGGTGCAGGTTTTCCTGGCTTCTGTTCCTCGAATCTTTAGTTTGGAAGCTTAATAGGGTTTAAATTCAATTTTCATAAGTGCTGCATAAACTGGGAGGTTTCTGCTGGTGTCCTGACTGATGGCCTGACTTCACTTCTCAATGAACACTTCTTTGTGGTCAGACCCCCTGGTGTCGTTGGTTACTTCTTGTGTGTTGTCTATATCATTGGCTTTATCTTCTCTAAAATGGGAATTATGAAGGTGACAGTTCAGGCTTATGGCTACCTATGGTGAAAGGGGAAGTCTTCAAAACATACGTACTTTGTAGCAGGTATGACTATAACTGGGCTTTGGCAGTGTGACCTTGGAGCAAACAGGGAGTCACTGATGTGTATTTAAGTGTGTGTGCATGAGTTGACCAATAAATTTATACAGCACAAAGATGCCCCTGTGAGGTCAAAGAAAAAAGCAGTCTTACCATGAATGACTGTGGTGGCAAGTCTGGTTGGCAATATCATACTTGTCTGCCCTCAACCTGTCATTTCAGAGAGACCATGGATTTGTTTGTGAAGAATAGAGATGTCACAGCTCTTGGTGACTGAAGGTGGTATTTTATCTGTGAGAAGGATGGGAGCCAAGTGCTGCATACCTCTAATCTTGTATCTTTCTCCTGTGAAGCCTCAGTAATTCATAACACAGTCACGTTATTCAAGAGTGTTTCCTTAGACAGATTCTATCTCAGAGAGCTTAGGTCGAGGGATTTTCAAACAGTCACTTGATTTATGTATGCGAACATGTAGCTCATAGAGGAGTTTATTTTACAACTGCTTTAGTACTATGCACCAGAACACTTCTAGTAATTATAACTCACTTAATGTTCTTTCTTCTGTTATCTACCCTTCCATCATGTATAAGTGGATTTCTCATCATTTTAGCAGTTTGGTAAAATTGCATAGTGAGGAAGGTGACTGATGCTCCCATCTTTGATTTTTTTTTTTTTTTGTTCTGTGGTTGTAGTGGGTTATTGTCACTGTACCAGCAGATAGGATTTCAGTTCTCACGCCTTTGTCTTCAAGTTTCACTTGCTCTACGGATTTGTAAGTTTGTTACTGTGTGAACCATTTTTGTGTGAATAGATTTATATTGTGCTCATGTAAGAAAACAAGTCCTGAACCATTATCTTTTCATAGCTTGAAGACTTTTTTTAAGTCAAATGTAATCTTAACTTGTATTTCAGCCCATCATTAATCTTCAGATGACTGGTGTTGTCTTTTCAAGACTAGGACTAGCTGACCGAGTGTTCGACCACGGTTGCTTTCTGTTTTGATTCCTATTGAAATGGTCTTTTTAATGTCAACTTTAATTTCGTGAGATAATGTCATCAAAATAACATTTACTCTCTTACTGCAAATTCACTGCATTATTAGCTAGCGTAACTAGACAAAAAAGATAGCATGAACCCCCATGGAAATATATGCTTCCAGTAAAAGTGGATACAGTTCATAGAAGCTCTATATTTAATTTGCAATTTCAAAGCACTCTCTATGGAAAGATTTTATGATTCTGAAATACTTTAGAGCACATTTTGATAGAACCTATAGCACCCACCAACTTACTCTGATTTTGAAGTTATCATTCCTTTGCACAGTTTAATGTAAGTTGAACAAGACATATAACATAGTAGCAGAAATAGTCTGAAGTCCACCACCCTTTAATTGAGTGGGACTTCAATGAATATTTGTAGTCACAAATTGCAAAGCAATTGACTTTGTTTCTAGAACAGATCACATTACAATTTAATGCCATTTTACCTGTGTGGAAGAGGAGATTATAAAAATACACTAAAATAATATCATAGAAGATTTCTGTCCTATTGCTTAGTGTTTGACAGCTTTAAGATAGTACGTGTTTGCCTTTGTGTTAGAAATTCACAGTATTTATCAGTGCTTTTCCTTTTTTTTTGTCTTTTTTTCTTTTTTTCCTATTTTTCTATTTGTCTCTGTGAATTAGTTATTTTTGGGTTTTGTTTTTGTTTTGGTTTTGTTTGTTTTTTTTATTTTAAGTTTCTTCTCACCCTTCGAAATACTGAATGCTGAAAATAAACCCACTATCTTTCATGGCCTATAGACCCTTAGCAAGGAATTCAACATCACAGGGATGTCTTTAGAGTTCTGATGATCTGCAGCAGTCACCTCTTGATGGCTGTATAGATACTTTTTTCGTCATAAGTTTAGAGAAAGTATAGATTTAGATTTGGGGTTAAGTGTCCCTGAAAAATAGGGTGTCATATGAGGGAAGGAAGTTTCTGTATCCTTGGGAGAATAACCTTACTCGCAGTCATGCAAATGCAGGTATTGTCAGCTTGAGTGTTCAATAGTCTCAACTTTTACCTTTGAACTCAGAGAAGAATTCTATAAAAACCACTACAGAAAAAACAATAAAGCATTTTCTGTTCAAAAACAGCACTTGAAATTACACCAGGAAACAAATTAGCAGAGTTTCTGAGGTCCAGCTACTCAGATGTGCTGTACCAGAAATGTCAGTTTAGCAGTAACAAAACTGACATTTCCATGTGGTTTCTTAAGATGACTCTGTTAATTGTGTTGTGAGGTGAGCAATCATCATCTTAAAGAAAAAAAAAAAAGTAAGCTTCCCCTTCCTTCAAAAAACCCCGACTGCAGTTAACATGTTCAGGCTGAGCATAAATGTTGTCACATTGTAAAGATGTTCAATCAGAGAACAGTGTATGTAGACTCTACCACACTGCTATTGTGATATCTTCCCAGCTGAAGCTTTCTCAGGAGGTTGACTAGTTCCCTCTACCTGTAGTTATACAACAATATGAAGATGTAAAATAGGGAGCAAATTCTAGTGCTCTGTAGGTAGGACCCTTTAACCATCTGTTCTGTCACCTCTCCTGTCAAGTAGGAGGGGCTTTCCTGCCAAAAAAGAAGCTGAAGATTGCAATGAGATGAACCTAGTCACAATGGCAAGCTGGTGTAAAAATAACGTTATGCATCAAGGAAAAGAATAAATATCTGGGTTTAATGCCTAATAATAGTTATGAGTCCCTCAGCAGTGTGAAAGTTATTTTTACCTGATTATGCTGAAACCAATATTGATTTAGTCAGTCTTCTGCACATTATGATATTCTAATATGCACTAAAACTAAGAAAAAACACAAATGTATGCATATCACTTTTTGACCAAGTGCTTTAAATATGATCATTAATGCAAAGGAGGAAAATTGTTATTGTGCCTTGATAAAATTCACCTTCTAAAGTTGGTAGTCCAGATCAGCACACAAGTGACTGCCATGTAAATTTTCCCCTCTCTCTTCTCCCTTTCTTTTTCAATACAACATCACTTTGAGTGAAAAATGTATTTCTTGTTTCCTTTGCACACCCTTTTACACTTGTATTACTAAACCAGAAAATCACATACTTTCAAATACAGCTTGAATACAGTCCCACTAGCATTCAGCAGTCTGTTGACAAGTCAGACACTTCAAGTTGCTCAGATAGCTGGTTGGTTTGTTGACTTTGGGTTTGTGTGTCTGACATACGCTTTCCTGACATATTTAGTAACTTAAAATTATACAATAGTGTAATGAAACCCATATTGCCTAATGGCTGAAACCTGTAAGTTAACTCACTTCATCTTTTCAACTCTAATGTTTTAGTTTACCAGAAAGGAAATGGGGGAACACTGAGAGTTCATGGTAAACACTTGCCTATTACTGTATTAGTACAAATACACCAGAAAAATTTTAAAGCAGCTGGTGCAAAGGGAAAAAAGCTGGGGGAGAAATGGGAAGGAAAGGGGGAAATCCCTGAGTGTGCAGAGAATATCCAAGCTTTTTTACTGTCCTTGCTTGTAAGAGAAGTTGCTTCTTTATTTAACTGTTTTTTGTCTTTTCCAAGTAAATATGAGCTGCTTCTAAATAGGATGATGATAGCAGGTGGTCTCTCAATCAGAAATTATTTTCAAGCTGACAAGTACACAGAGCACAGTATAACTACATGTATTTCAGGAAAATATGCACGTCTGTTTAAGGATTCATTAACATGGTATAGATTAAACCCATTGAAGATGGCACAGATTGTTTCATTTTATTACATTCAATTGGATTGGATGTGTGCCATTTGCAAAGAGCAGTATTACCACAAAAAAAAGAAGTCTGGCACATTTGTCACATAATATTCCCCTATTGAGAATGAACTGTTTCCGATCATCAAAAGGTAAAAATCTGTTTTCCCCTCACCCTCTGCCATATTAACTGTGAGAAAATATGACTGCACATCTTGTTAGAAAGTGTTTGAGAAGCACATTTTCTGTGCCCAGAGTAGTCTCATTTAGTCTAATAGGGAGACCTTTGTATTCTTCATGATGCCAGGATTCAAGTTCATCAGTCTGCTGACATGCTGCTTCTCCCAGATCCCAAAGCTCATCCCACTCACACTGTCACAATTGGACATCTCGTTCCCCCAGAGCCTTTCCTGGGATCAGGGATCGGACATGGGAGGGAGAGCAGTGGATGCGTTCCTGGAAAGGGGAAACCCGAGTGAGAGACACAGACAGCTCCTCTCCCATATGAAAGGAAACAGCTGCTGTTAAAAAGAGGATGGTCAGACAAAGAGCGAGATTTAAATTCATATAATGTTGCTGTTTATAACATGAGTACTTTAGACATCTGTTTAAAGTCTAGTGTTCTAAATGAATGGGAGCCTTCCCAAGACAGGGCTTATAAAGCTTTATCTGTTACATGAGTGTTGCAGATTGTAAAGATGTGTCTTAATCATCTGTCGCTTGTGTCTTTAATGTTTAAGTTGGTAGCAAAAGTCAAAAAAATTATGTGTATGGGAAATGGTGACATAACCAAGGAAAAAATAGATGGATTAAAGGAGAGGTATTTGTATATATTCTAAATATACATATTATAAATACTTCCTCTCTTTCTCTACCCTTAAAAAGTCCTTGTAGTGTGTGTTTATGTGGAATAAAGCAAAAGCAAATTTTCTGTCATTGGCTTGTATCTAAACATTCAATTTTAAATTAAATGGTAACAGAGATGCAGCATATTCCATGTTGTATTTTTGATTTCTGCTGGAGGATGCATTTTCAATGTATTTTTACGCTGTCACTTTCAGATTAATCTACATTATTTTTTAGGAACTCAGCCTCTTGCACACAGTTTATATTAATAATTTGTTGTGCTGGTTTATTTCACATTGTGATTCGGAGAGATGGGATTTTTATTTTATTAAATGGGAAATTCAGAACTTAAGTCTAGCAGCCAGGATGAAGTGGCTTTTGTTTTTTCATCAGTGCAGGTTACTGGTTCTGTAAGTAAATGATAGACACAAACTGTAGGTAGGGTGTGAAAGATTTGATTCATAGCATACCTTCAGTGGGATGCACTGAAGAGTTAATTTGTTTTATTTTACTTTTTTATTTTTTTTGTTGGTGCAGTTGGGACTCAGCTGTTGTTTCTCCTGGGATTAAACAGCTGTCAGCATTGTTAATGACATCAAATTCATGCATTAAAATTCTCTCATTCCTCTCCGTATAAAACGTGGATGTGGAAGGCACTGCCATATCCCCCTTTGTGAAGGAATGAAAATCCAAGGAAAGATAACAGCACTTATTACAAAACCACAGACCGGAGCTTCTGTTGATGGAATCTCGTAATGACTAATTAAGCTACTTTGCAGAAGTCAGCGCTGTCACGTTTGCAATTGGGTATTTCCATTCCCCTGTGGATACAGCTGGGGAAAGACTAGTAAGGTGATTAAAAAAAAAAAAAAGGAAAAAAAGATTGTTCTAGAAATATCATCTTCATGAAGCTTGGAGGTTTCAATGCAAAAATGGCCATGAAAAAGTAGCCTACAGAAAAAACCTGTCTAGTTAAAAGGCACTCCATTAAAACACTTGTAACTTATCTGATAAACAAAAAACAATGATTTTCTTATTATTATCCAACAGTCTCACAAAGTTATGGCAGGTTTATTTCTGGGATGGGGTGTTGGCTTTTTTTCCCCCTGATCTTTTTTCATCTATAAATGAAAGCTTCCAGCTCTGAGTGTTTAGTCCTGAAAATATTATAGGAAGCTTGTGGCCTTCTGAGAGGAAATTCTCATTTCAGGGGAGAAAAGGATTGACAGGGGATTTTTTTTTTTTTTTGCTATAAAGTTCAAAACATTACCAATGCTTTCAGAGTCATATGTAATTCTTATGCCCCTAAGAACTCCAATTATTAAAAATTGTCCTGAATTTTCACTAGTTTGAATTCCCCAATTCCCTTTTTAGTTCCTTTCTATGTTTTTTATGGTTTGTTAAGCAATTAACTTTTAACTTCTTTCAAGTAGCTTTGTTTTTTTTAGAAGCAAAAAAACTACTGAGCATCAAGCATAGTTTTCTGAATGTCTATCCTATTTCCAAGAAGTCATTTATGTGCAGAAGTACCCTAGTTTTTTAATATTCCCATACATCAGCTGTTACAGTGAAATCAAATTAAATTAAGGCCAATGAAGAAAAAGCCTGCTAACAAAATAAATTGATAAAGTAGTAGCTTATTGAGCCCAGTAAAATGCACTGAAATATATAGGAATAAAAGTTGAATAATCAACTTGTGGGATAGATGGTGAAATATGAGTGTCTGATGAGTCAAATTATTATATGTGTTAAATGAGTAAGACCTGTAGTCTCTAAAACATAAAACATGCCTTCTTAAAAACTATCTATGTGAAAAAAAGCTATCACTGTCCATCATATTTGAACACTGTCCATCTTATTTGAAAAATCATGGCAGTCAGGTGAAGTTCCCGATGACTGGAAGAAGGGAAATACAACCCACATTTTCAATAAGGGGAAAATGGATAACCCACCCAGGGAATAACAAACCAGTCAGTCTCATCTCTGTGCCTGGCAAAATCTTGGAGCAGATTCTCCTGGAAGGCATGCTGAGGCACATGAAGAACAACAAGGAGCTTGGTGACAGCCAGCATGGCTTCACTAAGGGGAAATCCT
>JANRGW010007799.1:0-37500 GCA_024733675.1 Psilopsiagon aymara
ACACGAGCAGGACAAGCCCTCGTTTCGCACTCAGGGTCGCTGACAGGAAGGTTAAAGTTCAACACTAGAGCGCTGCCCCCAGCCACCCCCGCCTGCCCACAGCTGCCGATGACACGCGAGACAGATCAGGGGGGGCCGTGTCACCCGAGGGGCAGCGCCGGGTCCTTCCGAGGTTTCTTTCCCTGGGGGAAATGATAATTTCCAGCAGTACTCCTCCTCTCGTTTCATGTTAACAGTATTCAGGCTTTTCTAACCAAAAAAGCTATGCGTGAGACCTCTGGCACGCTGCCCGTGAGCCGCAGTACACACGTGTACGGTCCCCGGAAAGGCTGGACAGGCTTCCCACCACCCTCCAGCCTTACAACAACATCTGTGACACACCGGTAGCAGGTTTTTTTGGTTGTTCCCTAACCCTTCTACACTATGACAGGAAAAAATCCATTTACTTAAAAGCAAGGAACCTGTAGCTTACAAGAGCCGCTGTTGAGGAGGTGCAGGTTTGTGCAGCAGGCAGGCCTTTCACTGTCCAGAAATGCAGGTAAGAACTTCACATAGGAAACCTAGAATGGTAGATCTTTCAACTTTTTTTTTTTTTTTTTTTTTTTTTTCATTATTGCTACAAGAGACCCAAGACCTGCTCATTTATCACCTCAACATTTACTGTAATAATTTTGCTACGTCATGAAAGATGACCACATGGTATAGGGTAAATTTCTCTTTGGAAGAAGAGCAGAAAGTGTGGCACTGCTAGTATTCTGTAAGCACTCTGTTCAAATGCTTCTGCACTTGACACCTTCAAATCTTTAGATGTCAACTTTCTTTGGAACTGGACTTTTTTTTATACCAAAGATGAAGTTATCAAATTTATCAAATTAATTTATCAAATAAGTGGAACTTGTAACAAATTCCTATGTACCTTATGGCTGTATCACAAATAAATATTGAGTCTGAAAATATTTTGGTAAATAACTACAGTAATTTAAAAATAGACAATGTGTATACATATGCACACAATATGTATACATGTTACACTGTACACTTCCTGCCTATAAACATGCTATACATTATTACACCATACATGTGACAGTCTACAATCTAGTGCCTTGTACATACATGGCATACAATACTGCACATTTATAGGAGGCAGAAGCTCCTTTCACACATGCAGATGGGGTTTGCATGTATTCCGACATCTTAAAATGATGTGAGGAATGTGATTTAGAATGCTAATTCAGAATATATTACCATGGAGTAAGGCGACAATCCACAATGTGCAAGCCATCACTCAAAACTTATGTTCTCATTACATGATTATCGTTTCTGTTAGCAGACTGAAACTGCGAGGGAGAGAGCCAGTTTGGCAGGAGGCTCTCAGTGAAGTCCAGAGAGCTTTTCACTGGCAATATTCTGCCCGGCACTTTCTTCATCATCATCCACTTAAGACACAGGTGTGCCTGCCCATGGGAGGGTAGGGTGGAACTAGATGATCCTAAGGTCCTTTCCTTTCTATGGAAACCTACAACCTATGAACCCTAACTATTCTGTGATTTTATGATTCTGTGAATTTGGAGAAGTTAATATTTTCCTCTGTGGCCTCTGTATGGTTTCAAGTAGTCTACCACCACCATCTCATCACAGTTAACATCTGCTGATCCTCATAACCCACAGTGATTTAAGTGACTTTATAAGGTATGTTCAGTGTATTTGCAAATACCTAGATTTAGATAGGACTTCACAATATATGCCTCCTATTATTATCAGTTTTTCCCAATACCTGTTTTCATTCTAGCTATTGTAAAACTTAAGTTAACAATCAGGGCTCACAGTGGGCAACACCACATTGTACTCAACACTTTCTCCTCTGAACAACATAGGCCCTAAGCAGCAACCCCCCTGCATAATTTGAAACCCTCCACCAGTATCACAGAGTAGCAATCCCCAGGTAAAGAAATCCAGACTATTTGAAAGAGCATTAATAAGTGAGAATATGCAGAAATGGGGGATAGCCATTTGCATCAGGAAAAGGGCAAAAACCTCATACTGTAGCTGTCACTGCATTAAAAACTGTACAAGGGATTAGATATCAACCACTTCTATCAAATCCAAGGCCCAGGAACCTAGGGGGAGGGAAGTGTGTAAGAGCAGATGCTTAGAAGGTAAAACACCCCAATTAACCTCATTATCTGTTACAAAACTGAACTATTAATATTCTGTGTTTTTCAAATCGCTGTTGTTGTTGACGAGACTCTGTTGACTATAGCATGTGTTTTGCTGCAGTCTCACAAATCAGTATTGCCCTTCTTAAGGTCAGGGAAATATATCTTAAACCATTCATATATTAAAAAAAATATGCACAGTTATTTTAATAGGCATTGTGGATAGTTTAATTTGTATCTGTATTAAATTAAACATATGGTGAACAGGGTATAATAGATTTTCTATAATTTAGCTGCCAGTGTTGCAACAGAAGCCAGTTACTCTCACCAGCAGACTTGTCAGTGGTTTGTTTACTAGCTTATTTGAATTAAAATAAAGCTTGCTTCTGCTGACTGCACATCATTATCTGTGAGACCATAATCCTGCTAGCAAATCCTATATCTTCCAGAACTGGCTCTTTTGTTTAGGATTACTGAGAGCTTAGCCTATAACAAAGAGGAATAAGGCATCCCTCTCATCCTCGTAATTAAGTGTGGGGAGTAATTTAGAAACAAACGCAGAAAGATGTACAATTTGGAGTTCTGCTTCTATACAGCATTGGGGAACAGAAAAGGCCAAACACTGATTATGTTAGTACAATGTTTAAACTATTAAACTACTGTACAACAGGAATCCAGCTTTTAAAAAGAAATGGCAACTATCAATAAAGGATTAAGTTGCTTTACACTAGAGACATTTTTTGCTTATCTAAAGGTATGCTGGAAAATTTCGGTGAAGCTTGAAGACAGAAACTCTTAAATCTCATTTCTTTTACATGTACACACTACATACACATCACTTTTATAACATCTCCATTTTGAAATTAAAGAGCATAATTTATGAAACTTGATTTGTATTTTAAAATATCCCTTAAATGATTTAGCTAGTTTTTAATGAAAATATTTTCTAGGAATATCTCTGGCAGCTGAACATGCTTATTTAAGTGCTCTATTTTAACATCACCAGAATTTCTATTTCTTTTTGGAAAACAAGCAGTTTGAAGCTGTTAGCAGTTTACAGCCACCTTAGAAATGACTGTAACTCTCAGGAAGAGAATAAAGAATGTTTTAAGATAGGTATTTTAAGGTCAGTCAAAAGTACATCAGCAATCTTTTGACCCTTGCTCTGGCTATATTCATGTCAGTGAATGATTTTTCTGCTCAAAACAAGAGTTGTGTTATATACAAGTTGTAGAAATTAATAACTAGGTCACAAAAACAGGAGTCTTGGGAGTATACAGATGCACAGTATCTATTTGCAGAGGGCTAATAAGGACGGGGGTTGATTTATAAGTCTTCGACATTAATTGTCACAGATGGGAATTCTGAGGACCTCTGTGAAACCAAACAAGGCCCTAGTGAATTATAAAGCAGGTCCTTAGACTTTAAAAACATTTAGGCA
The DNA here is from genome assembly GCA_024733675.1 of Psilopsiagon aymara. Lineage (NCBI taxonomy): Eukaryota > Metazoa > Chordata > Aves > Psittaciformes > Psittacidae > Psilopsiagon > Psilopsiagon aymara. The sequence continues at coordinate 3,598 of JANRGW010007799.1, forward strand.
AAGTGATAGTTCAGAACATCTGTTAGCCTTCTGTCTGAGTATAAACTGGATGTCATGGAGTGCACAGCTGTAGGCATTTTCTGCCTCTTTTTGCCAACATCTGTCACACCATTACAGTAATATAGGTAATTATCAACACCTCATATAAACTGTTTGCTATTTTAATTTCTGAATAAGTAAAATTAGCATTATACCCTTTTGCAAAAAAAAAAAAAAAAAAATCCAGAAGGGAAGAATACACATTCCTTTTTAAAGCTGAATGACAGAGCCGATCATTTTAGAAGAGCTGAAATTCATAAAAAAAACTCTACTACAAATAAGGTCTTTAGGATAACATAAAAGACTTAGGTGAGAACAAGTTTAAATATTCTCGCTTTTTCTCTCTGTCTCTTAAAAAAAGACATCTGAGTCTCATCTGTCATAAGCAAAGAAGATCAGTAGCAAGAAAAGATAGGAAACCGTTAATCATCTATTTTTTTTTCCATGCACAAGCAGCTGTCAAATGATGTATGTTTTACCACACTAACAAAGCCAAGGGCTCATCAGTACCAAGCAATTTTACTGTCAGCTGGTCATCCTTCTTTTCAACATCTGCAGTAAGAAAAAAAGATCACCTTGCAGTGATTCGCAAAAGCTCAGCCTCACTGGCTGATGAAGAAGTGACTGGGGTAATAACCTGCAGTACTGTCAGAAATAAAAACGCATTTCAGGGGTCTGCCAATAAGTGAACAGAAGGGCTACACAGGAAAAGATGCTTCAAACAGGTCTTCAAACCAACTTTCCAGGACCACATTTGCTCCTTTTACACACCAAGAGACAGAAACCACTGCCCAGTCCTGAAGATCATCTACCTGACTGTGAACAGCACAGAGATTTCAAAAAGTGACCAGGTGTTTTGGGTTCCTCTGTTTTGGAGGCCCAAACGGTACACTTCACAAAAACATGATTTGCAGAAGGCAATTCCTTATAATTTGTGATAATCAGGCTCCTGTGAGTTGTTGCTAGCTAAAAATCAAAATCATCAGCCACCTTTGGTAACAGTGGCCCACTTGGTGGTTGTCTTAATGAGAGCAATTTTGTTAGTGCCCTTACATAGTCTTTTAGAGCACAGGATAAAGGATGGTAGAACAAAGCAATGCTGTCAAACAGCGGTGGAGACCATGTCAGTCTGAACTTGCAAGTACGAGCCTGGTGACAGAAAATAATCATGTGGCAATGAGTTTTACAATATTACATGGAAGTGACTGTCATATCCAGCTCATACTTATTTTGCTTTTACTACAAAAAGAATAGCACCTCTGCTAGAAGTTAATGTTACAACAAGGAAAATATGAAAAAATGCTGTTAGCTCTTTTTATAAAGGAGGCATATGGAACAAAGTGGTCACCAATACGTTATTTTTAGTGCCTGAAATACAGTCCAGAAGATAATACCCAATTACTTGAAATAGTGCTCTGTACACTGTCTGAACAACAATAGTGGATTGAGAAGCAAGCAAAAGCACCAGAATATGGTTTTGAAGTCATTCAGATTTCATGTATTTTATTTTCTTATAAAAATAAATGCTTTGAAAGGGGGTGCGGTGCTGTCCAGGTTGAAGGAAGTGGGACAGAGAAGAGCTGAAAGGGAGATGTGAGCAGATTCAGGCTGTGAAAGAAGAGAGAGAGACCTTGACTACAGGAAAAGATAGCTAGGGCACAGGCAGCCAGAAATCTAGAGAAAAGACAGAAAATGCATCTGGGGTGCACAGTCAGAGAAAGACATCCATGTAGCTGTATGCCTGTGGAATCTGTACCTGTAAGAAAGTCCGCATTCAGGACTATCTATACAGTTTGGGATAATACAGGATTTTACTAATTCTACTGTCTCCACTAGTTTTGACTCTGCTGTACTGTGAACTGTGGTAACTGAGCTGCAGAAGCATATTTTTTCATAGCCTCTGCTAACCATGCAGTAATTTTACTGAGGACATTGAGGACAAATGTGCCAGTAAGGTTTGAGGCTGAACCAGCAATTCTGGGAGATTTACTTACTGTCTTGCTTTCCTATTTGTCCTTCCCTGTTTCTTACTGCTTCTTCAGCATTTATTACATGGCGCCTCTGATTTTCTTCTCATACACAGTCAAAAGTAGCTGAAATCATGAACCTAATCGATGCAGTCTGAGATCCACCACTCTGAAAATTAGTTACAAGGACAGTTTCTGCTGTGGTCCTAAGCCACTTGTGAGATGTTTGTAGGTTTGGACTATTTCTTTCAAGAGCTCCATCCCTCCGTTTAACAGTTACTGCTCTGGCTTTTCTTGTCTACTACAACTCTGTATCCAGGTGGATGCTAAGCAGATTTTACCAAATTACAAGCTGCAAGATAAATATTTTTCTCCTACTTTTAGTTTCTATGCTAAAATTCTTAAACATTTATTTTAACACTTGCAAATAAAACTATCTTATATATTCCCATCACCCTACTACCTAAATGCATTGTTCAAATGCCAAGGAGTATGTGAGCTATTGCAGATCACATAATAGATGCCTACACATTCACTGAACCAGTAATATTTATTATTGAAACAGACTGTTTTGTAAAGAGCTCTGATATATCTAGGCCATAAAAAGTGTGGTATAAAACAAAATGCTATTCAGTTCAATAGATGTCTGATAAGAAAAGAACCCTAAAATTTGAACAGTTTCTCCTCCCTTTAATCAGCCCTAACAATGGTACCCTAGTCTCGGTGCTCCTGCATGCAGCAATATCTGTCTTTTAAAGAGAGGAATAGGAACGTGACGCTAACAGAGAGTGCTCATTGGTGGAACATTGTTAGGTGTTTTATAATTGATAGTTTTCAACATCAGCACAAAGGTAAGGGCTTTAGCCTTGAATACTACCCACTAACAATATACCCACATACAGAAAACTAGTGCTAAATGTATTTATTAAAATAAATGCTTTAAAATAGTCTGCTTTTCATACAAAGTAATTATCTTACACTATGTGTAAAAGGTACTTTTGTAATCAATGGTATACAACCAGCTTCAGATACAACTACACACACCCTCATTACACACAGTGATGTTCATCAGATTGCACAGGACTGAATCATTTCATTATGTTCTGTAGCTTAATTCTTCAAATCCTGTGCTTCAACTGAAATTCATCCAGATCAGTCCTGTTTTCTAAGATGAAATCAAAATACTTCAAGGCCACAACCACCAAATAATACAATCAGCTTTAAACTCTAAACACAGAATAAGGTATTTAATACTTTTTAGAGGCTCATAGCTCCTGTTCTAGTAGGGCCAGGGCAACAGGGATTTTTTTCTTTGTTTTCTTTTTTTCTTTTTTTCTTTTCTTTTTTCCTTTTTTTTTTTTTTCCCTCTCTTTGGCATTTTTAGTGCATTAATTTCTGAAGGACAAGAGAAATATGTTGGGACTATGAGTGAATTTTATAGCACTCAAAATAGACAGTAACAGCCAGCTGGAGAATTTTAAATGCTCTAAATTTTCACAAGTCCTGTCTAAGAAGCTAATCACTAACAAGCTAATGCATTAATTTTTTCTGCACGCTGGATAGACCATCACAATCAAGAGATAAAAGAGAAAATAAAAAGGAGGAAAAATAAAATCCTGTATCTCTTTTAATTAATTAATTTACAAGGGTTTGAATGACCATCAATTTCTTAATGTTTGAAAGTTGCAGGCTATGCAAATTCTGCTGCTAATTAGCTAATGGCTACATTCACCCTGTCAGTGGCTCATGATCAGACAGATACTTGTGCTTATAAGCTTACACCTATAACCTCTTTTTCATACAATACACCAGAACGTATCTGTACTTGTGTAGAGTGGACAGCACTGATCTTGAGTGGCTTTTTCCCCCCATATTCAGTGTTTCCATGGCGAGTTCTGTGGGGATCTATCTTGTCTTTTCTTCTCCGCAGTAGGCATTTAGGGATAATAAAATTGCTAGCGAAGAGGTATATTCTATGCTATTTTCAATAAACTGATGATAGTCAACATCACAGTCCAGACCCACAAAGGCACTGAGAAATCAAAGAGCCCTAGGCTCCTCAATACATTTGGTCATATAAACCTGCATCTTGAGTATCTGATTTATTCTTTTAAATGCTACGCCTTGTAGAACAGAGACAAGTAACAGAGATAAATTACCAAAGGTCTCTAGGTAAGATTGAAATACTGGCTGATCATCAAATGACAGCAATATGATTTCTCTATCTTTGATTTTTATCTATCATTTGTAACACACATGCACAATGTGGGGCTGTTGTTGGCCCTCACTGCTGTTGGGTGCATATTGGCAGTGTCCAGAACATGTTTTACCATTCAGAGAAGCAAAAGGGAACTGTGCTATTAATTCTCTACTTTTTTTAAGAAATTGAAATTCCCTTATAAAACAATCGTAGCAATACTCAGGTAGTGAATTAAGCTAAATAATTAAAACAGAATTCTGTAGAAGACCAGTTTAGCTCCAGTATTATTAAATCCCAGGATCCTCTCCAGCCTGATGTTTATAAATAGCTACACAGGAAAAAAATCACTTACTTAAACTCAAGCACATTGGTAACTGTTGGACTGGAGCCTTGGTGAGTCAATTTGTATTGTTCGTACTGCTCCTCTGGTGCCAAATGTTTGAAATTTGTCAGCGTCCTTTTTCTACACTTACTCATGTTAATAATCTAATCTCACACATACTAAATATAACATTATTAAGGATGTTTCAGTTTTGGAAAAAAATGATAATCCAGGTGAAAAATCCTTTGCAACATACACCTTCTCCTCATCCTGTTGCCATTAAAATGTTCATTTCAGCAAAAAATCATTTTCCTTACCCTAATTTTTTTTTTTTCCATTTGTTATATTTCCATTACAACTCTGGAAAAAGTCATATTTCAGTGGATTATGACTGAAACTATAGTGTTTAACAGACGAAGTAGCTAGTCTACACTTCAGAATGATTAAATCAAGTCTTACTAAGAAAGTAAAAGTTTTACATTTCTTTCTTAATCAGGACACTTGTTGCAGACTACTTAACTCCCATTACTTTTCTCAAAAGAAAGAAAAAATAAACATTTGATTCTAAACATTCCATGTTGTTAAAAAGCCAGATTACAAACACAATGATACATGCATTCACACAGCAGACTGGAGAAGTCAGCCACTTAAATGGTCAAATCACACGAGCCCTCATTTAAGCTAAATTACTGTCCCACTATAAAATGAAATGGGAGAGTTCTACGGAGGGGAGGGGTAAAAATTTATTTCCAGTATATATAAGCCAGGTTAGCAGTTTCCGGACTATAACCAGGTTTTTCAAGTACTTTCCACAGGCTTCAGAAAAAGTTAAGAACTTCACAGGTTTTAGTTTGTCTGATTCACATAGCATGCTTGCAAGACCTGATTACATGAAATTTGAAGTGGTTGCACTATAGCTGCATCTAGCTCGCATCTTCCAACAGCAAAGGTCAGTGGAAGTATAGAGAAGAGTGTCAGGACAGAGTGAGCATAAAGTGTTACTTATTTCCTTGCCGTATTCATCCAATGTCTAGCAACTTGAAGTTCAGGAACTTTCTGAGTCTAAGATAGCCTTTAAAATGATTCTGACATATTTTCCTGCCTTTTATTTGACCCTTATTTTTTTTCCTAATCATATGTTATAAAAATTCTGTGGCAGAGTTTCACAGGTGAATTATGGGCACTGTGAAATACCTCTTTAATGTGTTTGCTGTGGGATTTTTGTTTTTGTTTTTGTTTTTCTTGTTAATCTCCCAACAAATAATTTTCTTTGCTGCCCTCATTCCTTGCTCTGGCTGTTGCTCATTCAATTTAGGAGGATACTGTCACCACTTTTTCTTAGCTACTTCCCATCAGAAGTTCCCAGATCAAAACAACCACACATATACTCACTCTGTGAACAGGTTCTGTTAAAATTATCTAGTTTACAAGTTCTTCTTTCTTCTGCTTGCTTTTTGACTGAATCACATTGGCAGAACACATACAGTTATGCTAGCAAATGTGAAGCTGCTATAAATTTTGACGGTGAAGAAAAAGAAGGGACAAGTAAGAAGGGACAGGAAGTGGTCAGCAACTTTTCACCCATTTCAGCAGCATATTCCTAGCATGAGGAGCTGCATATACACATGCATGTTCTCATGACTGTAGGAATCACAGAGTTATCACTATATCATTGTGTCTGTATGTCTGCCTGCCTATAAGTAAAAATTTGCATGGAAACATGCTAGGATGGAAAAAGTAATCTACAAGTCATTATCTGAAGCTTGTTGGCCAGAAAAAGCATAAAAATCCTGACCATAGCATGGCAGGAAGAGTATGATGTGACTGTTCCCCCACTAAAGATGGTCTTCAGTTCTTCTTCACAAGTAAATGGAAATGGCTCAACTGTCCTGGCCTCTGCTTCAGCTCTAAAAGACAGGGTTCTGACTTTTTCTTTTTTTCCCTTTCTAATAGGAAGGTTTTACTTGCAGGATTAAGCTTCAGAGGGTACTGTTACATACCAAAACTTTACAAAATAAAGGATAGCCAAAAATGGTAAAAAAAATTAGCTTACTTGCCATTGAAAAGAAATGACTTGTCTGCCTGTAATAAAGAGGGATATAGAAATATGCAATATATTAATAAATATAGAAATATATTGTATGTCTGCAATTAAGTTGCTGGTAACCACAGCATTAGCAACCAGTTACCTCTTCCTTACTGTTTTTGCTATCAAATGTTTAAACAGAAGAACTGCAAAATTTATTTGTTAGACAGAACAGTTTCCACTGGACTTGACAGAGAATCTAATGTTTCCATCAGTTGACTTAATAGCCTTAACTCTGAGAAACCCACTGAAAGTTCTTTGCCTAGGGCAGAGGGTATTTCAGAAGCCGCTATGCAAATTCTCAGATCCTTGTTCCAAATTACTCAAAGCTTGCTGAGCCTTTGGGTATATCAAATTATCCATCATTGGTTCATCATCTGTTCAAGCCTTTGGAACAGAAGAGAACGGCTTTCATTTCTGGGTAACGGAGTGTCTGGCTTGGATTTCGCTTTTATTTGTATTTGGTCATTCATTTCTTCATTATGTTTTGAGATGAGAAGATGTTGCAGGATTTATACTTTGAAAGAAAATAAGTATTTTGCAAAGCTTGGGATAGACATTTGACATTAGAAAAATAAAAACAACCCAAAACTGCAAACAAATAACCTAAACCCCAAAAAACTTGTATGTGTTTGGAATGGTGAAACCACTTAGTGATATAGTAACATTTTCTCAAGTCTTTCTTCAGAAAGTACTTTATCTTTTTCCTCCTACTATTATGTTCCAGCCTGTGAGATGGTCTTCCTCTTGCCAGCACCAGCTAGAACACAAAGGATTCTGGAACAAGACAATCTGTCAGTTGAAAACAAAAGTAGTACACATTTTTTTACATTTTTCTGATAAAGTTAGCCATGTCTACCTTGAAACATTTGGACAATGTAAGCCAAAATAAGCAAAAGGATGAACTCAAATTTAGAGCATTAGTTAAAGTAAAATAAATTCCTGTGAGATTACTTTCATTCAGAATAAACTGGCTTTACTTTGTATCTGTGCCACATTTAGTTACCTTTTCTAATAAATCTTGCTTTTGTTAATATCATTGCTGTGCAAATCATGCAATGCAAATATTCTCCCACAAAGGAAAATTTTCCTCACCCTGAGAAGACATCCTAGGGGACAAGGTGTGTGGAGCACACCCTCCCCTTGCTAGTCACGTTTGTATCAACTGGTATGGACAACTGTGTGTCTACTTCGGTCTTGCTCTGAACCAGTCAGATTAAAACATTTCTCATCCAGAATACATGCTTACATGGCATTGACCATTAAGCTATTACATTTACAGAGCAGCAGGCTGTATCATCTGCAGACCAGTAACACATCCTGTGCTTCAGAGCTACCCTGACTGTGCATGAGGAAATTCCTTGATTTTTTTATTTGCAAAATACAGGGATCCTGTAATAGAGAGGAATGAAATTCTAAAGGTACTTTCCCGCTATACTCTGTTCACCAATCTGATTGCTTTCACTAGCTGTTATTGCTCACTTAATGAAAATTGTGCATGTACAGTAGTGATTTAGTAGACACTCTACTGCTATAAACTACAGAAAGCTAGAGCAGTTTGCACAGAGAAGATTCCCTTTCTGCACAAGGATTGTGAGGCAGTGCAGGCAGTAGCCTGAAAGTTCATTTATTCCTCCTCCACAGTAAGTCACTCTACTCCAGTGATAGCTGCTTGCCAGGGAAGAAGTTTGGAGTCTTACAGCCTTACAGACCTGAGAGGAAGCTTTACTCAATCTCTCTGTCCTCTTCTCAATCCCAGGTCAAGACAGAAGCCAACAACGCTCCCTCCAGTCAATGGATCAGGTTTGGTGTTGGATTACTTTTTCTAGGCCACCTTTTCCCAGAATTATACTTTGATAGCAGTGAAGGTGACACTGTTAATGCCACTGATCTTTTTCTTTTTTCTTTTTTTTTTGAGATTCAGATGTTGCTAAGATCTCATTTTTATGACCAACTCTGTTGTTTAAAAGCCTGTCAAATAAAAAATGAAAAATAATTCATGCCTGATATGTGATGTTTGAAAGACTGCTATTTTTGTCTTAGAGCTCCCAGGTTAAAACATTATTTCATTAAAAAGATTTGCTTCACTTAGTTTAGAAACACAACCAGGAATTTAATGAGAACAGAATACAGCTGTAAAATTATGTCTCACATTTATTTCTGATTTTGATGCAAACACAATGTACGTTTGAGTATAATCAGATAGAATATTTCTTTGCAGTGTGGCCTTCCAATAATTTTAAAGAAGCTTTACTGCATACAGCATATTTCAAACTTCTGCCACTTCTATTTATTTATACTATCTTTGTTGTTAAATTATCCTTTCTTCTGAAATGGAGAGTGCTATTGACTGATACCTTTAGAAATTTATACATAATGACAGACTAATCCTTGGGAAGACTGCTCTCTGTATGGTCTAGCTTTTTTCTTCTCATGGCACTTTCCATGAGGTCTGAGATTATTAATTCCCAATGTTTTCCAAGAACTTCAAGGCATTTTCTTTGAAGTTATTCTGTGTCAAGATAACTGAGAAACATGGACATGAAGGCTAAGAATTTTCATCTGATTTTTTTGGATAGCCCGTATTCGGTATAGCTTTCAGAGGACAGAGCTAACGTTGTCAGTAACTGATACTGTGGGGGAAATATTTACACTAGTTTTCTCCTCACTCGTGTTTGAATATGCTGCACTGCAGAACAACTGGGAGGCAATTAAGGGATACTTAAGTAACAACAGACCATTACTGTACCCAAGTGAATATGGTAGAAAGCATTATGCAGAAACATATTTTCACTAAATAATCTTGAATTGCAGATTGTTCACCCAATGCAATTGAAAAACAATGCTGCTCAGTTCAGTCACATACTCTTCTCCACCAGAGAGATGGTACCTTTGTCATGACTCCAGAGATAATTCAGCACTATAATAGGTTTCTCAGCCTAGAAGTGCTACAGAATGCTGAGCTCAAACCAGTGTTGAAAAATGCCCTGTACTAAGAACATTTTTCAGTCACTTCATAGCTGAAGAGTACAGCTCCCTTAAAAACTGTCACAGTGTCCTTAAGCAGAAATAAATGTGGTTTAGTTTTCAAATGTAATACCACAAAATATTCCCAAGAACATCTCATCTCATGTAGACCCATGCACAGTTTACTAGTAGTATCTGTCCACATTACGGAACCTCTCACTGCATTAGAATTGCCATTTATCATTACTGTACAAAAAAGTTACTTTGCCTCAGATGTGAACTGATCATCTGAAAGAAATAACTGGGGAAGCTGTTCAAGTGCAGAGAGCCATCAAAATGCATTTCTTCCTGAAAACCACACTGCAGTGCAATAAAGCCTTCTGCATAAAGCCCTGACGAATGTGGGATAAGACTGCTCTGTGAGCACAGGGCTCTCCTTAGGAGCGAAGGAGCTTCAGGAGAGGGGGACTGGTTTTCATCCATGTAAACAGAACTGCGAAAGCATGGGATTCACCCAGGAAAAGAGGTCATGTAAGGAGAGGTCTCTCCTTATTCAATTTCTAGCTAGTCTGCAGTAAAAAGGAGGACACTAAAACATTTCTTTGCTAAGACATTGTTTCTTGCTTCACTCTCACATCACCCTCTCAAGGTGTTTAAACAGAAGACAGAGGTCTCTATGAAGCACCTTCATACAGTTTGGTGCAGTTGCTGTGCTAACGCAAGCTAACAGCTGCCAGGGTCAACTTGTGCAAGACTGCATCTCTGCTCTCATAGAACTCTTGTACCTTTCTGCATCTACTGCAAACCAAGGAGCTGACCCACTTGCAGCAAAGAGAAACTGGAGCAATTTGCAGTGAGTTTCACAAATCTCTTCAGCCTGTACACATGCAACTATCTAGTTAATTGCTTCCAGCTGGAATTCCTTTCTGTTTCAGTTGGCAACATGTACTCCTCCTGAGTTTGTTGGAAAATGCAATGCAATTCCTCTCCTTTCTTCATCAAATCTGCACCTCTTTGAGCACACCAATGAATTGTTTTGTCCATATGGACAATTCTTATTACAATAAGCACTATACAGCCAAGTGTGAGAATAAAGTCCCATACATAGAGACTACTCCAGTTTGTCCACATCTCTAAGTATGAGCCAGGCTCCCAGTGGAGGGAGATGAGTACATACGAAAGTGCATTGATAATTTCTTGCAGTGTTCAGATTCCTCAATTTTGAGTTACAGTCATACCTTTCAAAATACTTTCATTTGTCTATATTTGATTTGATTAGATTAAAATAATAAAGTGACCAGTTACTAAACCACTACATACTCGCTGCAACCTTAAGAAACATATGAGTCTGGTGAATTACAGAAATGTATGGTGATTATCACATATGATGATTATCAGCTAAATGTTGGAAAAATTGTAAGCCTTTCACCACATATTGTGTCTTTTATACAGGCTCACAAATGATTTTAAAAAATTACCCTGGCTACATCTTAAAATCATGACAAACTTCAGCACCAAGAGGTGCCACCTGCTCACACTGACACAGTCAATCGTGCTGAAAGTAGGGATCTCTCAGCTGTCCCAAATTTCTAACGGATAATTTGTATCAAGACTTGACCTACACACGTTCCAGTGTGAGCATAAAACATACCTGCCACCTGAGTCGAGAAAGAGCGAGGAAAAGCACTGCCTGACGGAAAATAAATTGGACCGTGCAGGCTGCAGGCACAAGAAACCTGCCAGATCCGGAGTCTTGCTTTTCCTGAGCCATTTCTTTCTGCACAGGAAAGAAAAGGGACCGGTAGTGACAGGGGAATAACAGCCTCTTTGCTTGAATACATTCAACCAACACTGCCAACAAAGAGGAAAAGGTTCCTAGTTTTCTGTTTGTGATTACACTGTTTTGTCATTGCTGTCAGGATGTGCCTATGCAATATGTGCCTCTCTGATGTCTCGTGCCTGTATGTTTCATTTTCAGCTGAGTGGGATGTACAGTAATTAGCCACTCATTCTCCTTGTCTATTCTCTGCTTTCTTTCTTTTCCTTCACTTACAGGATTTTGGCAAGCCTTCGGCCTTATTGGCAACTCTTTCTTTTCTTCCCCATCTGAACCTCCTCTGTCAATTTTCTTCTCACTGATTGGGAGATGACAGTTTATATATTTGTACACACAAGTGAATATGCTAATATGTTCCAAATGTAGACTGTGCAGTCAAATTATCATGAGTTTGGTGGAATGCTTTTCCGGATTATTTGCTCCAAAAATAAAGCGTTCAATTTGCAAACAATTTACAGGCAACAAAATATTGTTTGAATCAAACATATGTGGTGAAGATTTTTTTTTTTTTTAATTCAAGATGGAATTTTTTTTGTTCCTGGGCTTTTACGCTTTCTTTCTCTCTTTTTTTTTTCTCTCCTTTTCATTATGAGTTGTTGCCTTTGGGTGGATTTTTGCTTTGAGAGTGCAAGTTGCTCTCATTGTCATTACTGGGACTTACATGAGAATAAAGAGTGGAAAAAGAATAGCTTGCAGGGGATTCAGGTTGATGGAACAATTTCATCTCTTCTTAGTTAATGCTGTACAGCACTCCATGAGTTTTTATCTCATATCTGGAATTTTACAGCTGTAGGGACCAATTTGAAGATCCTCTTTTGAGTTCTTTTTCCTTGCAGGAATCATTGGCAAATTAGCAAAAGTAAAGCACATGGAACATCAGGTCCACAAACAGCTAAGAACAACTATTTAAATATTTTTTTAATAATTTGTAGCTTTCTCAAATATAATTTTTTCCATATTTAATAAATGGAGCTTTAAAATTTTGCATATACTAAATGAAGAAATAACTCTTCTAGTACTGCAAGGAAATTCATAATGTGATACTTTGAAGATGTTGGAAAAATCCAGACCAGCCTATGATTTTCTTCCTGTTCTTAAAAAGTAATTAAATTGATGTGTGGAAATTAAGAAAGGGTCTTCTCCTAGATTATTAGTCTCAAAATCATTGATTTCAAATGCATTTAAATATCAGAACCTGCTTTTTGATGTTTTACATTCATGTGACAGCAAGTTCAGCTGTCTCAAATGAAAACCAATATATAAAATAAATATTTGAGTGTGTATCTGTATCTGTATCTGTATCTCTATCTCTATCTCTCTATATCTATATCTATAATCTACCTATAACTATATCATCTATATATATAAATATATGCATAGATATATTTATTTTGCTTAAACCAGATCTGGGACCACTAAGGTGCTGAAATACTGACTGGCAGGGGCTTGTGCTATGTTTTGAGAATAGGACAAATGTGTATAAATTTGCAAAATATCAAATCTCTACCTTTTTGCTCTACTGACATATCCTCAAATTAGAATATAAAGAGGAAATGAATATTGAAAAACTTGTCTCAGAAACTGAGAATTAAATACTGTTTTATCCATGCTACCCCATCTCTAAAGCAAGTTGCCAGACATGGGATTAATCAGTAGAAATGCTGCTACTCTTGAGAGATCCAGAGCAAGGACCCTGTATCAGTGCCCCTGCAATGTGTGAGATCCAGTGGGCAGAACCCAATTGCAAGTGACTAGTATTTGCCTGGAGAGCAGCAATGGCACAAGATATGACAGTGCTGCAAGTGTATAGACCAGCAATTACTCTCATTGTAAATAAAATCACACCAAACTAGCGTGAAGATGTAAAGTAATAACACCTACCTATAATATCTAAAATTTAGTTTGACGCACTTTATGAAAACAGTAATTGATCTTGGTAACCTCTCTTTGTAGCAAACCACTAGAGAGGTGACTGCTTGTCACCTCAGCTGTAGGCTTCAGCGGGGGATTAACAACACTCTTGCTAACTCAGCAGAACTGTACAGTTGTACAACAGCTATAGCTGTACAGTATAACATACACATGTAGCAATCATGCAACAGCATTGTGCTGATCATTGCACTCTGGGACATGTGTCAAGCTAACAAGAAATACTGCATGCATCATTTTCTGTAGCTTGACACAGTTTATTCCTTAAGATGCAGAAGAGGCTGTTTGGATATTCTAGCATTTTGAACTGCTGGTCCTTAGGGCCCTGTGAAGCAGCTCTTACATTTTGCACTAATCTCTTTTTTTCCTAGTATTATACATTTTAAGAAGATGCCATATGGCACTTAAGCGGACAAATGATATGGTGTTTTGCCCTTTCTTTCTAATTCTGTTGGCTTTACATTTCTCAAGTTGCATTCCCAGTTGGTGAACAATGTCCTTAACCTCTTGAGTGGTCCTGGATGCCCACTAGACACAGACGAATGTGACACTTGTGCTGACTTCTAATATATACTGGATGTCAACAGTGTTACTGTCATTCACTTCAGCAGTTGATTTGCATCTAAACATACTATCATACTCTATTGTAGCACCTAAGAGTAAATGGAAAATATAGTACAGCTGCTACCAATGTACCAAAGAGCGTTTCCTTCACTGGCATCCTGTTCTCAGACAGCAGTCAGAAGTCATGGTGTTAAATGGCTAAAACTATATAAGTGGAATTAAAGTCTGGAACATAAAGTTCACTATTTATTGATGACACCCTATGTGCATGTATTTTTCTTTCAAAAGGAGGTAACTACCATTTCTATAAGGCTTTTTTTATTGTCTAAGGACCAGGGCTACACTTTTAGAAAAGTTAATGTTCCTTTTCATAGAACTGATTCACGTTTTATAAAAACGAGTGATTAGTTCTACAAGGTAGTATATCAGATAATGTTAGGATACAGAGAGTCATTTCATTTATTGGGGAATTCACATATGATCATAGATTCTTCATGGCCTCTTGTCACATGAGACAGAGTGCAAAATTAAGGGAAAAGGTCAAATTAACAGGGTCTTCTCCACCCCCAGTGTACAAAACAAGCCCATCATATATTTTGAGAATGAAAATAAATGGTCCACTTAATGCTTAGCATTGCAAAATGCCATATAAAAGCGTGACACCCACTTGTGCCTGTGTCTATTTTATCTACAGAAGCCAGCTAGGAGAATACATGCACAAGCATCACTTACATAGCAAAATAATGGCAAATGCTCATCTGTAGAAGTGACTGGATACAAAAGCAATTGCAAATATTTATGCAGTAAAAACATGGAGGTGAAGTTAAAACAGCTTTGAAAATATGACCCATGTTATCAGCAGTAATCAGTAAATCTTCTCCCTAAAGATGAAAGAGAAAGTACCCTCATTATTTAGTCAGACCTCCTCATGATGAAGACCCAAACACAGAGGGGTTATCAAAATGCCCTTAGAATAATAAAATCAAGCACTGACAGACCAAGAGGCAAAGTTTTAAAGTGGAGGCCCCCTGACAAGGCTCTGCTTTACTCTTAGTGGCTGGTTGGTCTGATTACCACATCTAAATGCTAATGGAGATACAATGCTGGATATTCATTAGTGGAACCTGCTGTCCTAACAAGAACATTATTGGAATTACGTCAATTAACAGCAGCTGAGGACATGTCCTGCAATTTTTAAATACAGCAAAACTGTGAAGAGATTAATAAAGTTTAAAAGTAAGATTCTGAATTGCAGATGGCTCAAGCTAGATATTTGTAAGGATGTCTATAGCCCAAGGACCACACACTGTCTATCCTCCATGCATGCAGAGCCATAAGTAGGCAGACTAGCTGAAGTGTTTCAGCCACCTTGCAGTTTTACCCCCATGCAGATCACATGCCAGTAGGTTAGGATAGAGGCAAGGAACAAGGACCAGTGCTGATTAAGTGAAATCATTCTGCTGGAATTTAAAACCTGTTCTCTTCCTACAAATACGTTTTCAGAATTCCTTGTTGCAGAAGCGATCAGAAGTCCTTCACTACAGGACCTGCGCCCTACTTTGGTTTTTGCTGTAACTATGTCACAAGCAATACTGGTTAAGCTCAGGCTGGGTCATGACTTTAGAAGTGCTCGCAGGGTTTCTGGGGCACTGATGGATGGATGGTTGTGAAAACAGAGGAATCCATTTTAAAAGTAATTATAACTGTGTATCTTTATGGGTTACAACAACTATTGCCTGATCAGGAATGACTCGAGACTGGTACTTAAAAATGTGATTATTTTAAACACGTATGGTTAGCAATACGCTGTTCACAAATACTGATGAAGGCAAACTAACATTTTCAATTTTACTTTGCTGATTAAAATTACAAATATATTCACTTTTCCCTGAGAAAATATTAGCATTCTTGGGTTTATTAAGGAGTGTTATCAGTCCTGTCACACTAGCTTATGACCTAAAATCTAGCAAACTGTTTACACTTATTACCTCGTATTTGATAATAAACATGGAGATTTTCAAAGGCAGCCAAATTTTCCATGTTTCATATTTAGGCATTTGAATTTATCATGTTCCTAATTTCTGTTTTTTTTAATAGGCAGATATATGCAACTTGAAATGTCGCATCTTAATGTAGACTTAGGTGCTCTGCATCTGAGAGTCATGGTCTTTATTTCATATACTGAAATTGATCTAAAATAATGTGTTTGTGAGACAAACTGAGGCCCCAAAGTGGTTTTTGGTGCTAGCAGAGCTGTTGTGGATTTCAACTGTCATCATCTGGTATTCAGACAGTACCCAGAAAGTTTTTTAAAAATTTTTATAACACTTCATGCTCACTTGTACTTGGTTAAAATCTGAACAAAAATGACACAAAATAAGTATACTCAAATTAATATCAAAGTAATAATTTGAAGATAAACCAAGAAATATTTAACACCAGGAGTTTTTAATTACATAGTGCTGATTTTGCCCATATCAAATTAAAACTGGGCCAGGAGATTCCCAGATACAAACATTCAATAATATTTCTATGTTTACATGCTCATCCCAGCTTTGATAAGATGCATTTCTTAAGTTTTTCCTTGCTTACCGTGGAGTTCAGTTCAAGCCCTGTTAAATCTGTAAAAATCAATATTAACTATATGTATTATGTGATGGTTCCATCTCAAAGTATCTGCTATAGAATATGGGCCAGATACAATAGAGCAGCCAAGCACATGTAATTTACCCAACAAATCTAAAGCACTCCTACATTGATTTTTGCAGTTTTGTAGCCCCTAGTCACAGAGAGAAGAAAAAATTACTTACTCAGAGAGCGTGTTAGTACTTGGGGCTACATCATATTTATCTTAGAGCCTCTGATTTGGGTTGTCTTTTTGTTACTTTTGTTGATGGTATTTTTAGGTCATTTAATGTGGTTCCCTATTCTAAAATGTCTACTTCTAACGGCAAGAAAAGAAAAAGGATTTTCTAAATTGTTCTGAGCTCTTGATTACTTTTCCCAAACTTACAGTGTACAAATGTAATATTGCACCATTTTATCAGTTCTGAAATACAATTATGTTAAATCTGAATAGAAAATTGTATATAAGCAAGGGTATAAGATTTCAACAATGTATTAATGTATATCACACAATAGCTAGCAAAAAGGGATATCAAAAACGTATTTGAGAATACCACTACAGTTTAAAAAACATTTCTGTAATTACATGCGTATGTATTTGTGTAGCATAAAATATCTACATACAAGTACTTTAATGATATTTTTAAAATGTTTCCAAATATTAAGAGGGTAATACACATGTATTAATCAATATACTTCATTCTTATTTAGAAATAATAAATGGGCAGTTTTCTCAATGTACATTAAAACAAAATTCCATTCATCAATATGTGTTATAACAAACAATACAATTAAAAAAAAATATTCAGTCACAGATTCAATCTGCATTTGGACCTAGGTGCCTGGCTATAAGACATGTTCAGATTAAAAACTTGAAACCCCAACTCAATAAAAAAACCCTTCAGGATTGAAGCATGTTGCATGTCTAGAGATTTTTTTTTTTCTATTTTATTTACTCATAAGTATCATTAATAACAAAGATCAACAACCTTTGCTGCCGTGTATGTCACTCTCTCTCTTCAAGTCTTTAGTAGCTGCATGCTTATCTATTTCAGTCAAATGTATTTCTTATCAAAATAAAAAAAAAAAAAAGAGTGAGCAACCTGACAATACAGTGTTATCGAATATTTTCAGCTGAGACCCACATGTCATTCAGCATTCAGACATGATTGTGGTTGATTGATGGATGGGTTTCTGACAAATAAAACTAGGATCAAGAGCTTTGCACCTTTTCCCCCCATCAGGAACCAGAGTAAAGCATAACTCTGTAACAATGGTGGGATTAGGGATGCATTAGCTCTCCATCGACCAAAACCACCCATTCCCATCAATACTTTGCACTTAATAACCTGAAGCTATGATAAGAAAACAAAAGAAGAAGAAAGGGACAGGAGAAAACAAATCAATAGCAGAAGGGAATGTCTGAAAGATGTACTGTCCAAATGAAGAAAAATTTTTGCTGAATTGCTAGGATAATGCCACTTGACAAGAGAACAATGTACTGTCAAGGTTTATCAGAGAGGAGGCCTATTGGCACAATGTTAAGCACAGGTTTGGCATTTCAGTGGTGGCACTTACCTTAGATGTAAAATACATAACACCAAAATGCAGATAGTAACTATTCATATTGGTTTGTATTAGCAGTTTGGATACCCATAAGGAACACATTACTTTCCTAGGTGTCCTGAAAAAGATGCTAGGAACAGAAGAATAGATCCTGCTGTGTTAAGCAAGCCTAGGATATAAGTTTCACTAATGCTGTGCTTCTGGCACTGAATGAGGGGATATCTAATGATTTTCTTCCTTCAAGATCCAGAAAGAAAGGTCAACTTCAGCATACAATCCCAAGGGCCAAATCACCCTGCTCTGGCCGAAGGCCACTACGGGATGTTGAATTCCCTACCCTATATCTGAGCCTTGTGCAAAGTGCCTGTGTTTATCAAGAAAATCCTTGGACAGAGTTTTGTTCTTTTTCCCTCTGTCACAGTTTCATTTTATGTTGCATATTTATTCTGATTAAATGTTATTAGACTGAAAGTCAATAAAGAGCACACAGTCAGGTAAGCAGGAATGCTGTTGATCAACATTGCTGACATTCATTGTTTTACCCAATCAGATGGTTTGTTTTCAGGTAACAGTCTAAAACGCAGAAAAAGTTCCAATATCCAAGATACTAAACAATGTTAAGCTCTAATTTAATAAATAGTAACAGAAAATATTTATTGTGTTTCCTTTATAAAATGTTTTTCAAACCCACTGGCAATTATAAGATTTTACTCACTATAAGAACACAGATATGTTTTAGTATCTCCATATTAGTCATCTAATCATCACAAAATGTACCAGAAAGGAGTAGAAAGACAGTCCAATAGTAAAAGCCCAGCACACAAACCAGGCAATAGGTGCTATGCTGCTGGCTCTGCCACACTCCTCATTTGCCACATGTGGAAATTTATGAAATCTTAGCATCCCTGCTTCCTTGTATGCAAATGATGACTATGATTTTACAACTTCAACTCAGCCTATTCACTTGCTGTGATCACAGGGTGTTCTACAAAGTAGAACCAATGATGAATTAAAGGAAATGCCACAAGAAACAAGCATGTTCCAAGAAGTCAATACACTCTTTACAACTTCCTTGATGAGTACATGAAGTTACTGAGAGGATATGGAATTAAGTAAAAAGCACTACTGTGGCTCATGCAGAGGCTGAAATGAATTCACATGAAGTGAGATAAGAATGGCAGAGGGAGGAATATTTTCAAGACATGCTAGAGAGTACTCTGAGTAAAGAAGAGTAAGAATAACTAAGAAAGTATATATGACGGAGGTAGAGTCAAATACAGCATAATGTACATAAGGACAGAAATAAATTTATATGCAAGAACAATAAAAATCATGATAAATGAGGAACTTTTTAGACAGCAAATTCTTATTGTTTTACTGTTGCTCTTATAATTTTAGAGTTATAAAATGAAAAATGTGTTACTGTCCTGTCTGCTGCTCTTCTCTATAAAGTAACCACAGCAATCTGTTATTTTGCTTTGATAATATTGTCTCTGTCAATGCATGCTGTCAAAAATCCCATAACATACTCTGATGAACAGCTTGAATTTCAACCCTGATTCTGATAACACAGCTGATGGCACACAAACGTGTCTATGTTTTCTTAAAACCTTACTGACTTTAGTAAAGGGTTTGTCTATATGGAGCTAGTGCAATCTCTCAGTTCTGCAAAGCTACAAAAAATATTACCAGGAGAGTGGTGGGGGGCACATAAGTGACCCGCTCCTCATAACATACATTTTATAGTGGCAAAAATTATTTCAATACTATTGCATAAAATAGGACTCATTCTGATAACATGCCAATAATAGAAAAATGAAGCGTTAATGGAATTTCTTTCATTTCATTACAATTCTGAACTCTCTAAATGTACCCTTCTTCTAATGAAATTTTTAAAAACCTGTTTGCACTGTTTCTGCTTAAATTATCCCAATCAGTCACGGACAATTTTAAGGATAACTGCCAATAACTGAAATAAATCAAAGGATGTACTTGAAAAGTTCTCAAAACCAGTAACTTTCAGTTCCACAAATAAACAATAGAAATTTGGCAAGCACACATCACATAATTCACACATGATGACGTGAATATCTGTTTGAAGAGTAAAACTCAAAGCTATTTTAACTACAGAGCAGCCTGAGCACTTCCATAATTAGTTACTTACTTATTACATACCAGAAATAATAATGATCTGATCAAGATATCATCAGTTCCTATCAGCCAGTTATTTCCTAAATAATTTCAGGAAGAGAATGA
Organism: Psilopsiagon aymara; assembly: GCA_024733675.1. NCBI lineage: Eukaryota > Metazoa > Chordata > Aves > Psittaciformes > Psittacidae > Psilopsiagon > Psilopsiagon aymara. The sequence continues at coordinate 23,956 of JANRGW010007799.1, forward strand.
ATGAGCAAGACTGAAGAGTAAAGACCCCAGTTCTGCAGTGAGGTTTATGGTGTGTGAGTGGAGTGAGAAAGCTGTTTGTGTTCCAGGAGGTATGCAGAAGCAAATAGACATTTCAGCACAACATGGTGACTGTAGCCAGACCTTATACTAGCAACCAGGTGCAGGTGAGGAGTACATGTTGTCTGATGCTGTATTAGCTTATTCCTTTTCTTCTTATTGTCTCTCAAGCTTGAAATAACTGAGGATCAGAATAATTCCTACAGTGGTATGTGAAGATTTAAACCTAAAGTTACTTTTAGCACAGGGTTAGGAGTTCCAGATAATTTAGTAACCGCCCTTTTTGAACAACTCAAAATTTAGATCCATGGACCAATTTTTCTTCCAAATGTAATCGATCAGGTTAGGCCAAGCTCTTTGGTCCTCAGTGGTTCAAACAATTTTTTCTTCCTGTTTAAATTTATTTGGATTCATATTCTACGAGGACTAAGTAGAAGATGTTTCTAAATCCATGCTTTGTTTCCTTTCTTAAAATGCTCATATAATATTTTCCTCTTAGCATAATTTCTCTCTAAATCTAGATATCAGCCCAGGTTTGCAAGACATTTGACAAAGAATTGCGATTAGTGCTTTCTAATTCTAATGAGCTCTGATCAAGCTGCTGAATTCTCAGAAAATAAAACTCCAAAGAATTGCTTGATTTTTTTTTCCAATAAAGTATCAGTAAGCTGTTTAAAACCAACAATCTTGTACTGATGGAGAGAGCTGAGCTGCATTCTTATGAACTCAGTGAGAGAAAATGTTGTTTTGTGATACTTTAGCCTCAAGAAATATAAGGTCAAGTATTGAATACAATGTTTAAAATAAGTGTTGATACCATTAATATAAAGATCTGACCTTGATCAGTGACCCACTTGATAGCTTCCCTATTTTGTTTATAAGACCGTAGCTTCTGAATGACTTCAGCTTTCTTGTAAGGTTCATAACATAGAGAGTATTTAAAAAAAAATCTTCTTTTCTTTCTTTGTTTTCTTTTTTCAGCTACATATCTCCTTGCATTTGCCAATACAAGAAAATTGTCTGAAGTCACAATCCGCAACTCATGCCTTAATTGCATAGATATGCACGGGTAATTCTTCTTTGTTCAACTATTTCCATGTGTCCCAGGAAATAATTCTAGGGAAGTTGGCAAGTCAATATATTTATATTCAAACATTATGTGTGCACTTCATAAGGCTGATCATTAAAACCTATTCCTTGTGATCAAAAGATTGAATCCAAAATAGCATTTTGATGGCCACAAGAAGGTCCATCAGGTTATGAAGTATTTGCCAGCTAGATCTTCAGGTCTTCATTTTGGAGTCAATTCTTTTTCTTTGGTGAAACTAAATGCATATGCTCTAGAGGATTTGCCCAACTTCTGAAGGACATGTGCCTATAATAGGCCTTTCTCATCTCTGTCTTGTTAACAAGTATATAAATAAGAGAAGGCTTCAGTAATTGGCTCAGAGTTACTAATGAATTAATTAACTTCAGTCTATTTTACCTAACCTTTAATAATAAGAATCTTTTTTTGGTCTAGCAATAAGTCTGACAGGCTGAAAAAACAGACATGCAGCAAAGCTCTTGAAAATTAATGAGAAACGAGGAAAGAATCAATGTACATTCTGCTTGCAGAGAACTGACACAAAAAAGACACAATAAACCATGAACAAACACAGTCAGTTTAAAAAGTAGGTTAGAAAAAGTGGGCAAATTCAATTATAGAAGTAATTAGAAGATATAGGGCAAGGCTGCCTTTTGGGACTATGCCAGAAAACATGAATTAATGAGAGTGAATAGAAAGCGCCCATGTAGTAATTAAGAGGCAATCACCTATGGCAATGAATACCTGAAAACAGGCTGCAAACTATTAATTCAGTGATCAAAAATATTTTTAGATGATTAATATGGCAAATTTGTTTTAAAAGACTAATTTCTGGAAAGATATCAAGACAATAGCACATTATTTGCTCCTCAGGCATTTATATAGCTAATTAAATTTTATAATTTGCAACAACATTAAGCATTATCTGAAAACAGTAAAAGCAATATTTCCTCCAGTAATTCATTATTATAGTGTCTTCAAAATCAGTAAGTTAAGACTAACTCAACTTTTTAAAAGAAAATTCAAGAGCCCAGAGCTGATTGCTTCATGATATTTGTTGTTGCATATTAAAAGGGCACCATGCATGAATTTTACATAACTTTCATCTGCTTTAAATTATTTCAGTAACTGTTTGAATTATGATTCAGAAAATTCTAAACAAAATTATTTGATACTCAACTAAGCCATCACCGACGTTTATGCATGGCCATGAGAGACTTTTCCTCGTCAGGACACCTCTCTCTCCTTCAGAAACAAAAAATGAGCAAGTTGTAGTAAAGGTGTGCAACACTGGACAGCAATCTGTCCTGTTTCTAAAAATCAGCTAACAAAATCTCTTCAAGTCATTTATTCTTTCAATAAATCAAGTAGTAGCTAATTTATTGTCTCAAAGTTTCTTCCTAGACCATTACCAAAGCTAACATAAAATGTGCACCATTGAAAAAAATATATCGATAATAGTGAAAACTTTTTTAAAAAAGGTGCCCACATTGCAAAGCAAGTTTAAGTGGAATGCTTATGTGTGAGAAATAAAGCAAACCATAGAAGCTTTATAATAGCAAAACTCCAGAATAACTATATTAAAAATACAATTAATTTCTTCAAATTCAACATTTTTCACTACCATTTCTGAGGATTAAAAACCCCAAAACCATAGAACCCTCCAAATAATGATCAAGAAACAAAGACTGATGATAAATTTTTATGCTAATTCTGACCAATGATTATTAGATTCTATTTTACATTGCTGCAGAAAGGAAGAATCGGTTTGAATGCTGTTGGTAACTTACGCATACCTTAAAGCCGTAAGATTTACATCTTGTCTTTTTAGTGTAATTTTAAATAGTATATGTGTTTCCAACTCAGAAAAATGTCAAAATTATAAGTAATATATAAGAAGGGCATAGCTACTAGAGAGACACAACATTGTGTGCACTAAATTAAACACTCAAATTTCATGGTTCAAAAGTCTGCCCTGGGTTGCGTTTTGTGGAGTAGTAAAAGGACTAAAGGGAAAAGGAGTCAAAAACTACCAAAACAAAAATATTAAGAGGAAATGAATGGAAAACCTGGAGGAACACAACCTTAAAAAAAGAAAATGGGCAAATATTACTCAAAAATAAATGCAATTTACCTGCATCAGTATATTTGGAGATTTAGGGATACAGTGCTCCCTTCATAAGTACTAAAGGCTTCCTGGTTCAGTTAAAAAACCTTAGGAAAAAAGTAATCTCCTTTGAAAAATACACAGCTTAAAACTATGGGTAACAGAAATTAGTGAACTCGCTGTTTTTGTGAATGCTTCAAAATGAAACACAGTTTCAGACATTGCAGCCACACCTTTAACTCCAGCTAGCCTCCACCGGTCTCATAATGGGTTGCTTTCTGTCATAGTGCTCAGACACAACAAAAAACTGAATGTGCCGTATCTGGAGTATGTCAGTAATTTGCAATGCTTTTGTAAGAACAATCCCTAAAGAATGGGTTATATGCTGAGTCACAGAAATATTCTTTTAAAAGTAGGGATAAAATTACCTAAAGTCTAACATAGGGTAGAGGTAACTGGTGGTTTTGATTACAAGACTCTGAATACCTCTACCTAGATTTACAGTGTTATTTTCCTGGGACCAGATCTTCAACTGCTGACGACAAGTATATAAATATGCCATGAGAAGAGCTTCTGCACAGGATTTGGAGCTTTTTATCCTACACATCAACCCATTAACAGGAGTCATAACAGGATACCAGCTACTTTCTATATACCCATCCACTGGAACAGTACAGCCACTCAGATCTATCATGGTATCTTCGTTAGGTACCCAGTTTCAACTCCTTGGCTCCTTTCTAATTAATGGAGATAGAGACAGTCCTTTGGAGCCCAGCTCAGAAGAGGATCCTAATTCAGATGCTCTTCATTGCCCAAATAGGGAGACATTCTCCACTGTTTGCAGAGGAAGCCTAAAGAATCTAATGAGACTCAACCAGACAAATTAAATGCTTCATGAATACTTCCATGTGATCAGTTTCTTGAGCATTAGCACTGTTTGTTCCTCTAACTTTCTGATGTAGCTTGGCAAGGCACTCATTTTAGGACTTCTCTCTCACTCCCATTTTCCTCCACCATCTCTTCACTTATATCTGTTTCTGTTGCGAAGCTGTAAAACAAGCTTTTGAACTGGTCAGGATCTAGAACCTGTCCCAACATTGGTCGTATCCTTTCCAGCTTGCTGGGTCTTTGTCATGTTCCTTGAACATTTTCTGTCATGGTAATCATCCTTGTCACCTGTCTTTCAACCTCTTCTGGTTTTACTCTGTTCTTTCTAAGTTGAGGAGGCTGGTACTACACAGAGTATTCAAGACACAGGTGTACTATGCATTTATATAGTGTTGTAATTATGGCTTTTATTTTGTTCTCTATTTTTAAAATTTTGGTTCAACTGTTCTTGATGTGACAGCTTTGCAGAACTATCCAATTATCTTCAAGATCTCATTTCTGAGAAGTGATGGCTGATTCTCAGCCCACCACTTTATAGGTAAAGATAGTTTTCCAATGTGCATTTGTCTGCAGTGAATTTCATGTCATTTTTTCTCCCATTATTGCCAGATATTTCTCAATATGCCATAGCTGGTCTTTCTTTTAACTTCCCATTTCAATATTTTTCCCCTCACTATTCAGCTTTTTATTTTTCAGATCACTTATTAGTATGTTGAATATCACAGATCTCCATAGGGTTTTCAGTGGTTACATACCTCAGCTGTGAAAACTGACCCATTCTCTGCTTTCTACTGTCAACCAGTTATTTATTGATGTAAGGGTCTTCCTTGTTGTTCCAGCACATTTTATTTCCTTAAAGGCTTTTTGGAATGGACCCTTTTAGAAACCTCTTGAAACACCCCTTGAAACACGCAAGCAGGTGATATCAGCTGGGTCTCCTGTGTTCTCTGACTTGCCGATTCCATCAGAGAATTTCAATGTATTTTGAAGCCAGGACTTTTCTTCTAAAACTTACATTGACTCATCACAATATGCCATAATTATTCCGAGTACATAATTTTATTATTTGTTACAGCTTCTACTACTTTTCACAGCGTAGATGTCAGATTTAGCGGACTGCAGTTCTCTGGTCCTGCCTTTTTGAAATATGTTGCTGCATCAGTCAGATTTCAGATCTCCTCTGGCTCAAAATGATTTGAACTGAGAAGCTGTACACCAAAATCACCTGTTTCACTCCTGACTTTCTGAAGAATTTCTGAGTGGATGTCTCTGCTCCTGATGAGTTGTTATAGCTTATTTTGTCCATTTATTCTCTAAACTACTCATGGATACTTCAATTTGAAACAAATCCTAAAATGCATTCCATAAATTAAGATTCTGAGATGGAAGTCTCTTCAACCTCCTCCATGGCAAACACAGGTGTAAAAAAAATAAAATTATCTCAAAATCGTAGCTTTGCTGCTATGGATTTCTTTTTCTTTTTCTTTCTTTTTTTTTTTTTTTAATGCTCCTTTCATGCCTTGAGCATCTTACAGATTTCCTGGCAGTAATCATGCTCCTGATGTGTTTGAAAACAAAGGCTATTATTGCTTTTTATTCTTTGTGTAAGCTGTTTCTCAACTTTTTTTGGAGACTGTTACCTGGATTGACTCAGGACTGGCTTACCATGCAGCCTTAAAAGCAGCACACCGCAGGAGGTGCAACTTCATGGTAGGCTTTCTCAACTCTGAGGAAAAGTTTCTCAACCACCTAGCAAAATGTCACCTTCCTATTCCAAAACCACATGTTTCTTTCAGCCATTATATGCTGACACTAGTGTTCAGTTATAGATCCAATGGAAAACTAACCCTTGTAAGAAACTTGCCTATTTTCTCTAACCACACAGTCCTATGGCACTTGTGCTGTCACAGAAAAGACAGAGATTAAGCTCACTCTGTAACAGGTGTCTTTAACCACAGTGAATAAATTAATCTATAACTTAATTTGAATCTGTATCTAAGGTTAGGGAACAAACCTGGAGCGTGGGCCAGAAATGAGTAGGTGGGTGGCAGTGGTGAAATGAGGACACCTAAGATCACTGCCAAATTCAGCTTCACATCAAACAACATGCTGAGTGTAACAGAATTCTGACATTCAAGGGTTTAAGATAATCAATTACAATAATCAAACTTAAGCCTTTTCTAAAGGGGTATTTATGAAAACTTGCAGGGTATATTTTCCCTGCCCAATGAAGTTGTGTCTTGATTTTCAGATTTAGGAGTTAATTTGTTGGAAGAGTATGAGGGAAGAAAAATCAGGGACTAGGGAACTTTCAATACCTTTACTAAAATACAGAGAGCTTGGTACTTAATCCCTATCCTTCACTTCTGTCGCCAGCTAAACTTTGTCCCCCATTGTGCACACAAGGAGTGCAAAGCTGACCCAGCAGTGAGGTGAGATTAGAAGCAGAAATTAAAGTGTCCTGGACAGATTGTTCAGCTACTATATACTAATAAATTTTTCATGGATTTCCCCACATTTTAAAAATCATATTAATCTGAATTTGGGAGCTTTAAAAACATGCCTCTTATTGTCAGTATTTCCCTTTGATTGTCAAGAGGAGCACTATGGAAGAACGACCGTTTCTTTGCTTAGCTGAAGAGGAAGATATACGTAAAATATAGAGATTCCACTATTCAAACTCTTTGTCCAAGCTACTTCTACAGTTTCTGGTATGTCCTTCACTCGGATATGAAGAGGAAATGTGAGCTCAGGACATAAATGAATGGCATAATAAGAAAATAAAATGGCTGTACTGGGTGAGAGCAAATGTCCATCTAGACAAACGCTATCTCTATCATCAGCCAGAAATGAGTGCCTACAGAAGAACTTAGTAGGCATGTAATAACACTTCCCCCAAGTATTCTTCCAGCTTCCACAAATATGAGTCTTGAAGAACATCTGAGCCAGATAAGGTTCATGTGTACTTTTAACCTTTATGGACCTCTCTTTTGGGAACTTCTTCAAGCTTCCCTTGATCTCTTGATATAAGCTTGAAACTCAGAGAATACCCTGTTGCTGTTGAATTATGTTATGTCTAATGATCTTTGTTTGCTTCTTTTCCAGCTTTCATATCTGCAATGTGCCTTGATTTCTTGTCCTGGAAAGAACAGCATAAACCACATGTAGGGACCCTCTTTATGATGCTTTAGACTAGGAAACTTTAGCATCTCTCCTAACAGTCTCATTTTCTAGGCATACAAAGAGTTTACTTTGCTCAGTTTCTTTTTAATGGAAATCTCTCTGCTTCTGTAATCATACTCGTTGCCCTTTTGTGAACATTTTGAAAAGGGAGGGGCAGGTGATATGCAAAAATCAGTGCACCATATGTTTATGCACTGGCATAAGTATCCTGTACTTATCTTCTACACCTTTCATATTTGTTCTTAATTTTCACTGAATGTCATTAAGCAGATTCTTTCATAGACTTGCCTTTTATAATCCCAACATCTCATTCCTTGATGGTAGAGACAGCTGAAAGCCCATAATTTTATTTGGGAAGTTTTAATTATTCCCAGATGCATCACTCTAGCTGTTATCTAAACTGAATTTCATGGGATATTTAAGGACTACTTACTGAGTTTCATAAGATCCTCCAGCCAGTCCTCATCTTTATTGTCCTGAAAAAAGTGGTATCAACAGACTGCCATCTCACTAGTTGCCCTCTTTCCACTTTCCTCATGAATCAAAGAAGGAAGTTTCTACATCTCTAGGCATAACCTCCTCTTTCAAAAGGAGATCCCAAGACTTCCTTCTCTCAGTACTGCCCCCATTTCATTTTGACAACTCCTTGATAGAGAGAGTAGCCAGATTTGAATCTCTATGTCTTTTAACACCACCCAAGTATTTTTGGCTCTAATGGATGCAGTGTACAAGACAATAAGGTTTTTGAATCACCTCTCTTAGAAGAATGCCAGTTAGAACTCTGCAGTTTTCTTGGCATTGCACACACAGTGCTTAGAAACTAATTCTCAGTTCAACATCAGAGGTCAGTGACAAGCACAGCTTTGAAAGAAGAGTACATTTGAATCCACTCTTCTTGTCAGATGAGTAACAACAGTAAAGCAATGCATCTTTAACAAAACCCCCTAATAAAGGTTTTAAAGCATGGTGATCATGGGAATTAGCTGGGGAGAACACGCAAAGTGCAGATCCAACTTAATCTAATTAGGGCTCTAACACACATAAGTTAATGCTTCTCCTGGCAGCCGTAGATGACAAATAAATTCTCTTCCAACAAATGGAAAAGGACATTTTAAAATGTTTTTGAAAGTTTGGAACTGTTGTGGGGTTTTAGTTTTTTCTTTTTTTTTTTTCCTGCCCTCTTTCTGAATTTTTAAAAATTACATGAACATTTTTAGCCAAAGGGCTATAAAAATGACTGTTTGAAAATGGCATTTGATTAACAAGAAATTATTAGCATCTCTGAGATTGTTTTTCCATTAAAAAAGTACAAAGGGCAAAATGAAAACATATAATGCTGTTTTGCTGAAGTATCTGCGTCTGCCTTTGAGGTATCTGGCAGAATAGCTACATAGATCACGAATGAAATCTCTCCTTAATCTTCATCAACATATTGATGTTTACAGATACACAGAACCTTTCAGAAGCAAAGGCATACTTTATCTTTCCTCTAGTCAAAGCTAACATAACACAAACTAGCATCACTTTCTAGCTATCTCCTTGATTCAGAAATTGGTGTAAGGAAAGTTCTAATGAAAAGAGGCTGGACGACAGCAATGAGTATTGTACTGAGTAAGCTGAAGAATTTAGCAAACTGGAAAAAAGAACACCCATAGGGCCCAACTTAAAAGATAATTACAAGTACAGAAAGAAACAAAAAGAAATAACAATGAACTGCACAGCTAAGGCACAGAAGGTAAATAAAAATTATAAGATTTATTCGAGGAAGGCATAAAACAGGAGTGAGGGAGAGGCCACCTCTAAAATTCATTTCTTCATTACAATGCCAATAGTGAATCATAGAAAAAGTCTTCAAGGGACTTTGGATTGTCATGTCATTTACTATTTCTTAGCCTGTGATCAGTGGATTAGCTGAGTGTCCATGGAACATGTAAGACATCAGAAGATGACTCACAAAAAATTATAAATCATCCATATCCTCTTGTAATTCATAAAATTTGTGCTAGCCATCTCCTCATAGATAACTTTTTTAAAAAGTGAACTATTATATATTGCAGGCATTAGGTTCCTCTTCATTTTCAGCCTCATCTGTTTATGACATCACCTCCCTCTGCTGACTATCAAGCTTATAATTCATTTTCCCTACTGCTTTAAATACTCATACAAAGAAGTTTCATGCATCTTGGTGGTTACATCACTTTTTTGAGTCTTGATTACTTCAATTCTATTTCTGTAGGCTCATGATAGGTTGGTCATTAATAATCTAACTCCTGTAAAGTTCCTTTTTGAGTTTTTGGTTAAGGCTGATGTGTTAACAAAAGGTGTGCCTCTACACAGCCTGCCATCTCTTGCAATGGCATAGTTTCTGCTTGTACCTTTGGTATATATTCTTGAGAAACTGCTATCACCATGTCCCTACTATCATTTTCCCCTTCTTTTTATGAAACCAGTCATTTTTTTTAATATGAAGTGCCAATTGCCTGGGTTTGTAGAAGGTCCCATGAAATACACTGATCCAATACCTTATTTCTTACTGCTTGTCACATCCCACTAACAGCCAATGCCCACTCATTCCATAGCCTCATTCCATAAGACTCAGGACAGAAGGTTCTCTCAGCCATAAAGAAAGTAGGTACTTCATTTCTATTGAATTTCATCTAAGTGATAATTGAATTGAAAGTCAATGGGAACTGGGAGCATAAAGTCCTGTTATGTGGCTATAAAACTTGTGTGTGAGTTTTCAGCTGCTTTTCCCACCCTGAGGAACAGACATGAGAAGGGCTGAGGAGGACCTGTCATGAAAGGAAACATTTCCAGGAGCAGAAAAGCTGGTAGGTCATGGTTCAGGCAATGGGCTTAATCTCCCTTTCTCTCCCATATTACAAATCCTCTGTGATTTTCTGCTAGTACATTTAGCCTGACTAATTTTCCAAATCAACAGACCCAGCAGTGAGTTGTCAGATACATTAAACCACAGAGGAAGGAGAAAAGCAGTATGCATGAAGAATGCAGCTGACAAGCTGTAGACTAGTTTGTTGAGTGTGACTTATTCTCCAAGGAGACAAACTCCTACACTTTCACTGAAGGTCCTCAGCATGTCAGGGCTGCAATCTGGTTTAGGTGTATACAAAAACTGACATGAGCCAATTTACACTACTGCTACACACTCCCGACCTTTGTGATGATGACGGGTCATTTGGTGTGTGGCTTTTTCTTTTTTTTGTTTTGTTTTATTCGTTTGTTTTTTCTCCATGAGACCTCATAAGCTCAGAAACCAGACTAATAGAAATCAAGAAACTAAGAACAGATGTTTCCTGATGTAATAGATGTCATTACATATATATGTATATGAAATAGAGTACTTAGATGTTATTTCCATGACTTCGCTTATGGCACAGAGCTACCTTCCAGCTGAGCTCTACAAGCATGCTGCCTGATTCTCAGCAATGAAAGCAACAACTGGGCCAAACTTCTTCAATTTGGGCAGATTATCAACCAATGGGGCTCAAGAGCTGGACTGTTGTGGGAGTTAGCATTAAGGTATGATCATCAAACCACCGAAATCAGAGAACTGCAATACTGGTGGTAAGAATGGAACCTGCAGCTGGTGAGTTTGACTAAAATTCATTCTGTGGAGGTGGCAGTTCTTAAGAGGTGAAGGACAAACTGAAAAGAAAGTGAAAGCAGTTACGAACTAGTTTCATCACTAGAAAAAAGTACTGCAATGCATTGAGTGGGAGATCTTAAATATATTCCAAACACACTGCCAAAGTAGTAACCTACATCAAGACATAATGCTGTCTCTCAGCCCTTCTATGGCTAAGTTTTCCCATGTGAAAAAACAGCACTTTGAAACTTTACTTATAGGTATATATTTAAAAGGCACAGCAGTGTTTAGAAAACTCATTTGGAGGGAAAGAGGAAAACACTTGCATAGATCTAAAATTATTTTATAATAGAAAAGTGCTGAAAACTAGGCACAGATCTTTATCTCCTTCAAAATTAAAGAGTCTGACCCAGTGATTCACTATCAAAGCTCACAGAACAACCATGTTTGCATAAGTACTTAACCTGAAGGCCATAATAGCATGATTGAAAAGTTAGAAATAAAGATGGGCTAGTCCTTGTTCAGGGTCAAATTTTCTTGGTCACTGAAGACAAACAGAACTAAAAATAATGAAAAAGAAATACAACTGAAGTGAATTTGGAATATATATTGTTCAGTGCTATTACTGGTTATCTGTTACACTGAAAGTGGTGAAAAATTTCAATTGCTCTTGTGCCTTTTTAAACAAATTCTTTAGCCTAAGACAGTTATTATTTTCTTTTCCCCTGCACTTGAATGCAAGTTAGCATTTGTTTCTCTGATAAACAAGCAAGAAATTGGCAGATAATATATGGATAATTATTCTACATAATTCTTGTCTAAAGCATCATCAGTACATCCATAGGCAATATATTTCTGGGCAAGCAGATTAGATTTTTGATCTACACTATGTTATTGTCTTCCTGGGGTAACAAACAACACTATCGCATCATTTCCCATGTATACTATCAGAAGATCTACAAGAGAAGCTACTAATTTGTTGTTGAATGTAGACTTTCAGTGCAAATGACGTTTTATAGAACTCAACAGCATTGCTGATATCTTTAAAGAAAGCTTTCTCTTTATAGCCAAAGGAAGTTTTTGAGTGACAGTCACCAGTCAACTGGGAAAGATGAGTGGTAAATACAAAAACAAGAGGTACCTGATTGAAGTGGGCAGTGTGCTAATCACAGTCATCACATTTTCAGCCCCCGCAACTATATTTCTTGCCATCAATATAGCCAAAGGGTATTTAACTGCTGAATGGAATATTCTGCTATCCTAAAGCCACCTTCAGGAACTCCCATAGTACCGCTGTGCAGAGACAGAATGAAATAAAAATGACAGTATAAACTCTGAATGTGTATTTGTAATATTTCCCATACACATATGAGGATTAGAGCACACATCTACTTTCATGCAACTACAAAAGACAACATCTGAAATACACAGTTATCCAAGCATAAACCAGAAACTGCTGACTCGCATGAAAACAAAAACTCACAAACAAAACACTGTGCTTATGGTTGAATGCCTGATGTTTGTATTACTTTGGTAACAGCTTGCTATGCTATCTAAATATACTGCATTTTAGTTTTGAACAGGATTTGACTGAGTACTGTCTTCATGTAGTCGGCAAAGTTACCAGCTTTCCTGGAAAGAACAGTCTAAAATTTTTATTTGGTGTAACCAGCTCTTCGTCTAAACTGCAGCCAAACTTGTACCAGGTTTTTGTTTTTTCTTTCTTTTAGGACAGCAGGAAATACCAGGCACAGATTCAGCAATAACTCTTGAGAATGCTGGTTAGATATGAAAACCCCTGACTTCTGTATATTATCTTTGAATTGCAATTTTTATTTCATTATTAATTCATATCTTAAAATACCAGCTATTTAACAATTTTAAACCTACGTAATAATTCATTAACTCTTAGTAACATCAAAAGAGATTATTTTTATGATTAACCTATTAGGGAGCTTAACTATTTGTATTTTACTATAACAATGTAGCATAAACAGTTAAAATCTGTGTTGGAAGTTATTTTGGAAATGCTAGATAGATAAAAACAAAGGTCAAAAGTCATAGTGGATAATAGCTGATGGTTTGGATAATGCTAATTATATATTACTAAAGAATAAAGGTAGAAAGGGAAATATGAGCATTAAAAGATAAACATCCCAATGCTGAATTTAAAATGAAAAAAAGAAAAAAAACTTTAAATGTCTTTGTAGCTCACTGTCATAAACCAAAGACATAATGAAGCCTGAATTAAAAATGTCAGTTTCTGTGAATGTTGATAACTTGGTTCTTTGTTGTACAAGTCAAAATGTGTCTGTTTGATGGGTTAAAATGACAGTCTGCAAATGGGAGAAGCTAGAGCTAAAAAAAGAAGACCCCCCCCACTTCCCAAAAGACTTATAAAAAGTAGGCCTGTAATGCAGTACTTTAAGGAGAAGACCTGTAGGGTAGAAGAGGCAGTATCTTTAGGAAGTAACCAAGCAGCACTAAAAGGCAATGTCCATGGCCAATCAAAACTATTTCTCTAGCTGCTGGGGCTCTTGCATCTCTGTCTTCACACTAGACTGGAAACCCTTTGTACTAATTGCCAGACTGTACCAGATTTTCTGGTTCAGTTCC
>JANRGW010007799.1:42500-89417 GCA_024733675.1 Psilopsiagon aymara
TTTCCAAGTCTCTCTAACAGAAAGACTTATTTCAAGTCATTTTTGCATCACTAGGTGTCAATAGGACAGCTTTTTGTAATGCATGACATGGGTTACTCACTTGAAGGTGAAAGGAAATTTGAAGATTAACCTTCAAATCCTATTGTATCAAGAAGCTACTTCCTAGGAGAGGTGAAGCAGACAGCAGGGACTGACTATGCACGTAAACCTACCTCTTATTTCGTTTTCTTGTCTCTAGATACAGGCCTTTAAGAATTTGTATAATATAGTGTCTCTGCCTTTTTGTTGCCAAGCATTCATAGTTAAGTACTCTACAATATAACAAGAGTTTTGAAGAGAAGCCAGAAAACTACCATCTTTGTTTTCTTCTAGGATGCTTTGCTGGGTTTCATGATTTATATACAACATATGTATGTCCTATAAGACACCTACCCTGTGTATATAAACTGAATACATAAGGTGTGTGTTAAATTTGAAAAAAGAGAGGAAAAAAGTTTTCTTTGGCCAAAATATAATTTGGGTTTTTTTAGACAATTCAAGGATCCAGTCATTTCCAAGACAACAATTTCTTGTGAAGAGAAGTGCTGCAGGAGTACTAAATATTTTAACTGTGTCTGTGGAGCAGATAAATAAACTTGTACGGTGACTGCTCCTAGAAGCATATCAACAAACTACTTCATGTCAAATGGGTAACTAAACAACAGAAGAGCTTTTAATAAAGGATCTAAAACCCAGAATAGCTTTGAGGAGACACGTTGTTTTTCTGCAAATGCTAAGAAATTGCTCTAGACATTACTATAAAAGATTCTACCAATCTAATGAAACCCCTTTACTAGCACTTATCAATATGATTTTTTAATGTTTTGTAGGCATCAACTCAACCACTATGATACAGACTAATTGAAAGCTTTTCAATAGAATCGTCTAGAAAGCCTATGAAGTTCAGACAGTAGTCATAGATCTTATTTTAATATGATCTAATTTTTAATCATCCTAAGGTACTTGAAAATTAATATACCCTTAAACTCTCCTCCATATCAGTATCTCCATCAAACCAAGTGTGTTTATTTTGCTCCTTCTCTGTGCTGTGTTTGAGAGTATGAACAAGGAGTGCATGTATAGCAAGGACTTGACAGAAACAACTGTCAACAAAGATGAGAGGGAATGTCTTCAGGACTGCTGCAGCTTGTTTGAAAATTTAACAACCTACTGAGTTTGCTACTTTCAGGGAAGGTAGTGCTGCTATTATTTAACGCAATAATCCCTATTGGATCTCATGACTTAACAGGGGTTCTTAAAAATGACATAGTCTTTGCTACACAAATGATGAAGTCAAGGGTTTGCTTACACAGTGAGAAGATATGTGATCAGTGTATTGTTCAAAGGCATTGATAGTTAAGATACTGAAATGTGGGTTAGAGGAGGGGACAAGAATATTTACAACTGCCACTAGTTCAAAATTCCTTCTGGACAGGATTTCAGAATCTGCAATTACCCCCCTGTAGAACAACAACAGCTTCATTTTTGTATGCAAGTCATTAAAAAAAACCACACAAAAAAACCCACAAGAAAAGACAAGAGGATGCATGTGTTGATACCACACCCCACAAAGGAAACCCTGAGGAACCAAGCATTGTACAGCTACAACTGGAACACTCTGGTGCTTTGTTCTTGGGAGTAACCTATTAAAAAAAACACCCCAACAACCAAGAGCAGGGCAACATTTGTTTGGCATCTCACAATGCACTTTTTAATGAGAAACAGGTCTTCTCTATCTGGACCAAAAGAGGAAGAACACAAATGCATGCAAGCAGAAAACCTGAGTGCTTTCTTCCTAGCTAGTGAAACTCCAAAACAAGCTCATGTGAGCTTTGAGTCTGAGGACATGCATGTTGAGGAGGAGCATAACTACGACAACGTATCAAATAAGAGAGAGTAACGTAGGGAACAAGAACAATTGAACATTTTTCCTGTGGAAGAAATCTAGGAAACAGAGCAGTAAGGACAAAATCAGAGGAGTTCTGAGTCAGAGGAAACATTCCTCAAAGACAAACAGCATTAATATTGGTACCACATAGAGAAGCCTAGCAACATATGTGACCTGAATACCTGAATGTAACTAGCAGCCATTCCCAAGACATAAAGTTTGAAAAATAACAAAAAAGAGAAGGACAAGGTCACATGAAATCTGAATTTTTCAAAAAGCAAGAGGTGTCAAATGCAGAGATGCATCAGCCAGTGGAAGCACATCACCCTCTCTGAGCCTTGAGAAGCTGAATAACAGAAAGAAGATCCCAACTGTGAAAAAAAATGATGACTAACAGAAGAGTGCCACTTGTAGCTTTCGAAAAAGAGACAAAAATTAATATTTCCGCTGGACTGCAAATTATTTGAAAAATCACACGAACACAATGTTAAGAGGATAGAAAGTAAAATAAATTTCAACCAATAATTCCACCATATTACTCCATGTGATTCTACTCTTTCTTTGAGCAGTAAGACCCAGTATTAACAAATCCATACTGCAGACTTTAGGTGGGGATGTGTTACTGCTCTGTATAATTAGAAGGACTTGTCTGAAATTAAATGCATAAAAAAGTGATCTAATTTTATTGAGCAACTGTGAATCCCATTGCTCTCAACTGAAATGTATATGTTATTTAAAACCTGAAATTAAACACTTAAATCCATATTTAAGAACCAAAATAAGCAGCATGGGGTCTATGGAAAGCAAGCTCTAAAACCACTCAATATTACATAGAAATACTTTCCACAGGGATGAAGAATTGAAGTAATACGCTAATATTGTTGAATGGAGACCTGAGGCTTGAGCCAGCACCTTAGGAATCAGAGGTTTTGTCATACACAAATGCATAAAGGCGGCCTACTGTGCATTTTCCACCTGTTGCTTTAGAGGGAAAAAATGGCAAAAGGACATCAGAAGATAGGTATCTGCCCTAATTGTGACATTTTATCAAATGGATGAACTCTGTCCCCAGAAGTTTTCCTGCAGTAGCTAAGAACAGAGATCTTCCACAGTGCGTGTTATCTGTGGAACAGTTATATACATCTGCACATTCTGTAAAGCAAAATGATACAAAATATTTTTGTTGCATATTTTGAAAATTAAGTTTTAAACTGTTAATATCAAATAAGATACAAAAAGGTGAGGTTTGCTGGAATGTTAACCCAGATATCTAACATGCGGCAAGAATGATGTAACTTAAAGGGGATGTGTGCTTTTATAGAAAATAGTAGACTGTCATAAAGCTGCTGTAACCTTTTGTCTCCTAACCACATATATGTTCCTAAGTGAATTACTGAATAATCTAATGCATTTTCCCTCACACAGATGAGGAAATTCACACAGCTTCGTTCTGAAACCTAACAAGAAAAAAAAAAAAAAAAAGAGCATAATTTTATATTTTCACATGCTTGGCATTGAATGCAAGCTCATTTGAGTTTTTTTTCAGGAGTGTTTTGCGTTCTTGGAGTACACCAGCAGTAGCCATAATGTATGATGTAAGTGTACCATACAATGTGTTTGTTACAGCTATTTCTCTGTTGCTGATACAAGAGAATCCCTTTGAGGCTAGATAAAATTTTGCCAAAAATAATATTCAAATATCCTTTTAATCAAAACAGATAAAGAAGAGATTAGTGTCACCAGTGTCAACACCACCACTTCCAAAACATATGCTCAAATAAAACATAAAAGCTTTAGGGGATTGGTTTTGCAAGCTTCAGTAGCTTACACTTCCTCTCTCTTCTAACTCTATGGATTATTAAAATGCATCAGCTGATGATGTGTGTTAATGACAAGCTCCATCCCCAAAGGACTCTAATTCATTAAAGGGGACTATGAAATTGTAATGCTCAGAATTTAAACCAAAATATTTATTGAGTTTATTAATTATGAATTTTATTTCAATATAGAAACCTAGATTCTTTTCATGTCAATTAAACTAACAC
Source organism: Psilopsiagon aymara (assembly GCA_024733675.1). Taxonomy (NCBI): domain Eukaryota; kingdom Metazoa; phylum Chordata; class Aves; order Psittaciformes; family Psittacidae; genus Psilopsiagon; species Psilopsiagon aymara. Next base: position 46,473 of record JANRGW010007799.1, read on the forward strand.
AATGAAAGACGTATATCCAAAAAAACTCCTGCATAAATATCTGGAAAAAATTAATTCCTAACTAAAACTGAGAGCATGAGGGCTTTTTCTTTATAAAATATCAATTTTTCATGACTACCATACCACAATAAAAATTGATTTTTTTCTTTAAATCTTGCTGTCCTTTCCTTCCCCCTCCCCCCCAGTTGAATAACGATTCTAAATTTTATTTTTTTCTTTACTTACAATGCGTTTAATTTTCAGATTCTTGAAGAGAATGTATGGCATTCTTTTGTCAACAAAAAGATACCCACTGAATTACTATTTTAAATACAGAAATTTCCATTACTCCTCTGCTTTGACAAAATTTAATCTGTACAAAATCCAAGTAATGGGTCTAAATATTCTTAAACAAAGCATGGTTGCTGACATAATGTGGGAAAGCAACCTGAGAAGAGACATTAATTTAACCTAGTACTTAAAGAAGCTAGTGGGAGCTGATTTACAGAGTATACCTTGCTCAACTATCATCAATAGAAAATTTTAATGGAATTGCCTCAGTTCAAAATATGCATTTCCCTGTCTCAAGGCTTGATGGTATGGATTTGGCCACCGAAGGTGTCGTGGTTCAAGCAAAAATGAAGGAAAAACTTAAATATGGGGAGCATTTGGGCATATAAGCATCCTTAAAAATCCTAGTTAACTGCTTAGTCCAGGAGCTTGTGGTGATATCCCTGCCCATAGTAGGAGGGTTGGAACTAGATGATCTTAAGGTCGTTTCCAACCCCATCTATTCTATGATTCTACATTTGGGGTTTGTGTCTTTTGCAGCCACAAAATCATATATATCACATTGTTTCTTTGTGGAATTCAAGCAAGACCTGGGGGAGACCCCTGTGGCACGTCCCAGACTGTACCCAGCCAGGCAGCAACCAGGGACTGCACATAGATTCTAGCTTAGAAGGAGAATTCATCATTTGCACAGATCCCAACTAAAGCAAATGAATGAATGAAAAAAACAGATGTATTTCAGCCCGGGGATCTTTCCTGAATGTCCTCTCTGAGACTGTCATTTCCTTCCTTACAGGTCATTTTATCCAGTGGAGTACCTAATGAAGCCATCACACTGCACTGCCTTAGTCACTACTTTACAAGTCTTACTGTCATTTTTACCGCATGGATCCATACTGTGTTTCATATTCATAGTGAGACTGTGGTAGCTCTAGGAGGGGTCATTGTTGGGGATCTGTCAGGCTGCTGCAGAACCACAGTTGAGAGAGAGTCCCTGGTAACGGGAGCCAGTAACAAGAAGCTGAACCTGTCAGCATCAGCCACAGTGATTCCTCTGATGCTCTGGACAAACGTAGTGCTGAAACTCATTGAAAAGCACAGCCATGTGAAAGCAAACTAGAATATTACAGAAATTTAATAATACAAACCTTTTGCTTTTACAGTGCTCTGAAATTCCTCACGAACACAGAATTTGGACACACTTGCTTAATTTCATCAGATGCTTCTCTTCATCTCAGTAGCATTTACATGAACCTCTCTGTTATTTGAAGTAAAGAGTGCCCATCAGTGAAGTGATTTCATGATGGCATTTGAAGTAAAAGAGGTTGCACTCTTAATGAACAGCCATTACAGATATCCTACACTGAAAATTTGGCATGCATTTAAAAGAGAAGAGGTGTATTAAACCATAGGTAACAAAAACAGTCTTCAAAGAAATTTATAGTATCTGCCGTATTTGTATATATTTAGTGTATAAGCACAACATTTAAAGTGACTTCATTCTTTCACGTGTCCATTACCAATTTGTCACTTTGGGCTTCCAAGGCAGTGACAAATTTTGGAATTTGTCTTCCAAGGCAGTACAAAATATAGAATTCCTGTAGTAATATGATCTTAAATTCTGAAAAAGTTTGATTTAAGTAATGCGGAAATAGGGAAAAGCTTAGTATTTTTAATACAGCTTCTAAATTTCTCACTGAATCCACAATGAAACATTCAACTAGGTTAGCCACATCCCTGCGTGCAAACAAGAAATCAGTTCCAATGGCTTTTATGTGCACAAACCCTGGCATGGGATACAATTCTTTCTTGAAGATTTTAAATATGTTCTCTTCACTATTTGGTAGTCATACCTATCAAACTCTCTTGTGTCAAATATGAAACTGATTCTAATATGACACTCTCAGCCAGGAATTATCCATGATTAAGGTAATTATAAGAGGAAAACCAAGTTTACTAAACTCCTTGACATTATGCCAAGAAAGTCACTGAAAAACTCTTGTTTACTTATGTAAACCAGACATACCTCTGGAGCAGCTGATACAAGGGCAGAACCATACTAGTGCTTGTGGAAGGTAGAAAAGGTACTTCCCTGCAAAGCCGTGCAATAATGAAACTGTGTATCAAAGGCAACAAATTATTTAAACTCAGTATACCTGACTATTTTGAAAGCCATGTACTATAATATTCTGGAGTTCTGGTTCATCTTCCCTGGTTAAATATATTTTTTCTTTTTTTTTTTTTCCTATGGTGAATATGTAAAACTCAAAGTTACTTGTTTGTAGGATAAGATTACATACTTACAAAATGATAGCTAATCATTTGTTACTAAAATGCCTGTGAAAATGCCTGCTAAATCTGGTAAGTCTGGCTAAACAGCAGAAGAAGCTAAACCCCGTATTATATCAGGCAAATGTATCATGTGTACATAAAGTGGCAGACTTAAATAGTTGCCAAACACGGTGTTCCATAGTTATTCTTCAGCTCACATTTACTACGGAGAAGATAGTATCTTAAATGTAAATAGCATGTGCTGCTTGGGCTTGAGGCTGAGTTCATGTTTATTATTTGCACAGGATAACCAGTCTGATTCTTCCTGCGTGATGCTTCCAAAAGAAGACTGAAGAGCCTTGATTTTCACCTCAAGTACTGGGAAATCAGATGGAAACCAGGCCAACAACCTTCACCAGAGGTTTTGATTTAATCATGCTACTGATAAACCTCAAAGTTTTAGCACTTATTTATGAAGCACACCAAATACTGTCCAGCACTTATGTAAAATTAAGTTAGCAACTTGTCCTGGAAAAGTAAATTTTTACCCTCATGGCGGCAGAGAAAAATGGAAAATATAATCCACTGAACTCTAGTGCTTCAGAATTTAAAAGGCAAATAAAAATAAATGCTGTTGTGAAAAATGTCATTCTTATTAACTAAAATTATAACTTTGAAAAGCAGAAAATATTTTCAAGTTTTTTACCTTGTGCTGGCAGCACCACCAACTTTAATAAAAAAAACATATACACAGTATGATTGTGAAAGCAGGTATTTCACCCCACAGCCATTGCTTTTATGTAAATTTTCCTGGAGAAAATATGCTTTTAGTCTAAATATGGTCTTTCTTTCTGAAGAAATCCAATACTTGTGAAAAAAGTCTAGAAAAATATTTCCATGTCCTACCTGGAGTTAAACAATATTAACTAGAATTTAGTTTTATAGTCAGCTTTACTTTCTTTACTGAATGTATGAGCCAGTGTAGAAGCTCAGAAAAACCATTCATTTTTTGGTACTTTCCAGTACATTTTGTGCTGTTATTTTCAAGACAGTAATTGCACAATTTGTAGAAGTTCTTTCATCAATTACTTCACAGCATATGTACAATAAATTTGACTCATAAAAATGGCTACTAGGCTAAGGAGTATGTCAGGCTTTTCAAAATTTTGGTTAGTTATCTATGAGGATTGATTGCAGGAGCTGGGCCTGTTTGGCCTAAGGAAGAGTAAGAGAGGATCATTAATGCATATAAATATCTCAAAGGTGGGTGTCAGACGCTTTTCAGTGGTGCACAGCAACAGGATGAGGAGCAATGGCCATAAACTAAAACCTCAACTTGAGGAAGAACTTCTTTACACTGATGGTGGCAGAGCACTCTAACAGGCTGCCCATGGAGGTTGTGGAGTCCCCCTCTCTGGGGACATTCAAAACCCACCTGCATGGTTCCTGTGTAACCTCTCTAGGGGGACTTGGCAGCAGGGTTGGACTAGACAATCTCTAGAGTTCCCTTTCAGTCCTAATGATTCTCTTTGACCTAGATTATGTTATGCTGGTGTGTACAGTTTGAAAGAGAAAAAATGCATAGATACATGGCAGACATGAGAAACCATTCGATCAACCTCTTGCTTATGTCTTACTTGATAAATGTGTTTAGTCTCCAAGATACTGAAAAAAAAAGGACTTTGCTTTTCAGTTTATAATTACGCTATTTTTAAGAGTTAAAAGCTACAGTTAGATGATAAAATTTTTCTTCATTTAGTAGAAATATAAACCCCATGTTTGGATATTCTACCATTAAAGAACAGTTAGATATTACTTTCTAAAAGTTTTATTACTTTACTGTACTGTTGACCACTGGCAAAATCATCACAAACCTAATACTAAAATTGTAGTTACTACAGTTATACACATCTCTCATACATCTCAGGTAATCAATTGAAAACACTTCTGAAAAAATAACAGGCCTAGCTCTAATGTAAGACTGGAAAGCTTTATTTTAACAATCTCAAAATGAGGCAAAAGTTTGTTTCAGGTCTACCGACATCAGGGAGCAGAATCCAGGAACCTTATTTCTCCACCTTTTGCTTTCAGTTATGAGTCTATATTATTTTACTGGAAACATAGCTAAAGACAAAGTCTGCCCTAAAGCAACAATATTAATACTGGAAAGTTCAAGAAGTAGTATACAGCTCTGAATTATATGCTCCATCTCCAAAATCTCCTTGATTCCCAGGCTAGCATCTTGCTCAACTCTAGATATGCAAGCTAAAATGGAGATGCAACCTTCTATATTCCTGTGGCCCAAATTAAGAGATTTATCAGTGGAAAGACATTTCAGTTACTTGCAAGATGTCTCTTATTTACTCAGTTTTTAGAAATCAGTATTCCCCAGTCTGAGCCACTAAAGCTATTCCTAAGAACCTGAAGAACTCAAGCATTTCCTTCATTGTCAGAGACAACAGAAGGGCTTCTATCCGTAGGAATTAAAGAAAGGAAGTGCACATCCCAATAGGAGTTTTAGTTACTTTATAGGAGGCAATTGATATTGGCAGTTGAGGGTCAACTGTATGAAGGACCCATTTCCCATGAAACCAGCCTCTGAAGATTTATCAGACAAAATGACAATGAGCTATTCCAGTTGAAATGAGATGATTAGTTTTCCTCCTCAGCTGCTGTTCAATTAATGAACCACTTAAAAAATTTTGAAATGAAGTTCATGAATCATCTGTTTTGATTTTCTTAAATTGAAAACTGATAAATGAATTCAGCTTCTTGGTGATACAAATAAAAATAGTTTGAATTTCAGATCTTGAAGAAATGTTAGCGATACGGAGAAAAAAGAAAAAAACCCACCACAAAAAACCAAAACCAATTTTAAATGCAGTGGGAATATTTAGCAGCAAATATCCTTAAAAATCTGTTAAAATACAGATGATTAAAGTAGCAGCCAAAAAAAACCAGATACAAATGACTCTTAAATGAAAGGTTATAGAGCATGAGAGGTGTTTAATCCAAATAACAAATTGTTGTCAGTGAAAGATCTGATACAAACCGATTTAGATAATACTGAAAAATTAACACACAATTTGACAGCTACCCTGGATTTACAGAATCATGGGATTAAATGCTTTCCACTTATTCAAAGAGGATTAGTCAAGATACATTTATTTATTTAAAGAAGATCTTTTACAGAACTAAGGAGTTTACAAATGATACGGGATGATGGAAAATAGAAAATCCATATCAGCTTTAGTTTCTATCATTCAGCCACAGATGTGAAACTGTTTACTATCAAATGTGCAATATAGTGCATTAGCAAAATAATAATAATACTAATAAATTTGGTCTATCCTGAAACTATTTAGTCAAGGAAAGAGAACATTACAATACTTGCATGGGCCATTTACAGAGAAAGCTAATAATATGTGAACATACTAATGAAACACCCACAACTAGAGCTGATCCTTGAAAAACAGGTGTAAGCCAGGGACAATGCCAGGGAACTGCTATAGTTACAGCCAGTAAGTTAAGCAGATGAGATGGGAAAACAGAATTCCTGAATACAAGTCCAAAGCTGCTAAAGACTCATTACAAGGCTCTGATTAAATCACTTATTTTTTTTAGTTCCCATTTCTGTTAAGTAGAGAAGATTTCCACCTTTCCATTAACTAAAGCTTTAATTAAAATGTCTGAAAAGTTATTCAGTCTTACAGTAACAACTTCTCATCGTAAGAAAAATAATAACAGCAACATCATTTGAAAGTTTCTGCTTGTGCCAGAAACATGTCAGAGCCTAATTTTTACCTCGGGTGAAGGATATTTATCAGCTGTGGTAGTATTTTGTACTGGCTCTTGGATTCTTTTTCTTCACCAAGGTGGTGAAAGGCAGTATAATAAAGCAAAAAAAAAAAACAAAACACATCATCTTATGTATAATTTTAAGGATTTTTTGAGAAGAAAAATCTGAGTATTAGAGGCCAAGCAAGTGAGAAGTGCCCCTAATTATGAAAATAAGTGGAAAATAAACAATATAATGGAACTGTGTCACAAAAATGTTTGTAGATTCACAGTTGAAATGTGCATAGCAAATGCCAATTTCTGAATTCAAAGTATGTAACATCACTTTATTGTCATCCCTACATCGCTGTACTTCTAGCATTCCCATTACAACTGCAAGAATTAAATCACCTTTCTGCATATGCTAATTCCAGTTATAGCTCCAAAGAGGCTGCACAATTGAAGATCATAACAATATTTGGCTAACTGGGAAGCTTTCTTTGTTTCCAAACATCCATGGTCAATCTGTCTGTTTCCCTACCAAACCCCAAATCTGCAAGAACTGTCTAAAGAATCAATAAGAGACAAAAGAAAGAAACTACCACACCTACTGACTACTTTTTGCATGACTGGTACCCACCAAGACACAGCCATGAACACTACAATATGAGCCTTTTGAAGTAAAATTAAACCTAATCAACATGAGAGCCTTCACTAAAGAAACTATATGCACTATTAGCTGCAGTGATCTACCTGACTTAATTTGCATTACCCAAAGCAATCCAGATAATGACAGTGACCCCTGTGCCTGTTCATTTCGTTTCCCAAAACTGCTGGGCCTATCATGAAATAAAGCAAGATAACAGATGGCTGTGAATTAATCCTATTTTCAAATATCAGATCCAAAAAAGGTGCCTCAAGACAACTCAATTTAAATTCAGCATTCTAGCAGTAAGTTAATATAGACCTTGTGTCCTCTTCAATGTGCAATAGTGAGTTCATAAATGAACTCACTAGTGCTTTCTTACTGATGGGGATGTTGATAGAGCAAAAACTGTAAAAGCTCCTCAGATGCTTCTTCAATCACTTTGCTCTAATGTGAAAAAGCAGATACAGATGAAAAGCATCTACATATGAATATGTAGATTCATTGAAATTTTGACCCTAACTTCCTGATTAGATGCAAAAAACCAAGACCTGACAATGTTTTAGGCAAATGATCACTTCATTAAGACCACTCTGAATTTTCTGTCACCCAAGCAGATCTTTGAACTCACAGTCCAAACCTGATGACTCTTATAATGAATTATAAAGAATTTTTATAGAAGAATCTAGGAGACTTCTAGTTATGTAAAACATGTATGTATATATACACTTTCCCGTAGTATATGCTAGATGAGAAGACAGAAACAGGAGCATCGACAGCAACAACAGGAAACAAAGACAAACACTCAGAAAGTCATCTACTTTGACATGCTTGTACCTTATTGTTTCATAGCTCAGCTCTTACTGAAAGTACAAATTCAAGTCCTCTGAGCTGTTCGTGGAAGACAATTCTTCATTGTAGAGCTAAATGCCTGCAGGTCACCAGCAAAACACCAAACACTGAAAAGCAGCAGTGAAGTACTTAAAAAAGGAACAGGTAGATATGTACACTCACTTTGCTCCTCTTTCGAGGATGCCTCCTATGCCAGCAAACAAATGCTGCTTCTATTCTTTCTAAAGCTCAGTACACTCACAAAGTGCCAAATATTCTAAACAATACACATCCAAGATTCATGAACCTCTTCTTCACTGGCAAAAGTGTGATAAGGAATTGTCAGCACTTAAGAGTAAGTGGCCAAGTACTTCATTTAGTAAACAACTCTCCCATTTCTCCTTGAAATATTCATACGTGCAACTAATACTGCAGATATCCACCCTCTGATTCCAAAGCAAGTTCAGAATACAGCAAGCCACTATCAACAGTTGAATATAAGTATATCTAATTCTGCCATCATGTTACAGATTTCAAAATCTGAAAATTGTTTCTTATGACACAATGATGAAATACAGAAATCCCTTTTAGTGTTTAATTTTCTGGGTAAAATCCTGTTGCCAGTGTAGTCATCATTCTCCCAGGCTTCTCTGAAGACTCTATTTATTTTGGAGATATTGTTGCCAACTGGAGAGAGGCATAGATGGACCGCAGTAACCACTGTCTATATCTCTATAATATATGGAAGTCATGAAGTCAATATAACACCAGCTAAAATCCCAGGTTGAAGGTTATAACAGACAAGCCAGACTTCCATATTTTGCTTGGGAAATTTTGTTCTTATTACTTCTAACACAGCTGTTCTTCGCTGAATCCATTCTAATCTGTTGTTCTATTCTTGACCACTTGTTGTTTCTCCTGTCTCAGTTTTATTGACTACTCTTGGCTTATCCTTCATTCCCTTTTCTTGTTCGAGTCATTCCCTCTGACTTTACAATTCACTACTGCTCCCTACTATTTTTCTTTACCCAGATGATTCAAGTCTTCACATCCTTTCTATTTGATTCCTTTAGCTGCCACTCCAGAATTCTGTTATCAGTTACGAGAAAACATTGATTTCATCTGAGCTCAATATTGGTGTTCTTATTGATATCTATCTTGTTTAACACAAGATCAATTTTCCTCCTCAAAGGAAAACTGGTTCTAAATGTTCACTCAACCATTCAAATGTTTTATGTATTTCATTAGCGCTACCTGGAAGCCTCATCACATTATGGCAATGGATGTTATGGACCTAAATTATAAAAGCAGACACAATAAAATTTTTAATATTCAAAGGGGATGTGAGTTAAAAGTATGAGAAATAAACTGTCACCCATAAAAAGATAAGGTTTCTCTTCTTTTCTGCAAGGTGCATGCTGAAATTCTAGATGGTTGTTATGTGAGAGCTCAGTAAGCAAGTCTAATTTCTTATCAGCAACTATCTGAACACAATTGACACACAAGATGTAGTTTTCAAACTGAAGAACTCAACACATACAGTCACAGAAAGCAGTATTAAGTTGGCTAATCAGCTAATTTCTCTCTTCCCACACCAAAAAGAAATAAAAATGCCTGTTTACATATTCTCTGGTGAAAGTAAAGAATACCCTCCAAACTTTTTCAAAAGAAAGACATCTTCAAGTCTTGAACACAATGGAGCAGCTGCTACTGAGTTTCCTTGATGGTTATATTCTGTCATTAGGGAAATCAGAGGCCCTGCTAAATACCTTTTTTGTTTGGTTGTTTGTCAGCTCAAATACTGATTAGGTTCTCTGACAACCACATTGTTTGTTTGCAAAAATGCAGAGGGAAAAAACTTCAGTTGCAACTTGTATTCTGTAGAAGATGTGGATGCACTCAGAGATATTTTGTTGAACTCATTTACAGTAGGAGATTTTACTATTATTTTAAAAAAGCAATATAGAAAATCCCAATTTAGATGATTCTTTCAGTACCAATATGCAAAAATTATATTAAATCTATTTTAAATACTAAATCTAAACCAAATGATAAGTCTGCAATTTTTACTCAGGAAATACTAGCTTTGCAATTAAAGTATATTTTGAGTAAACCAGCACTGAGATCAGAAACTAAACACAGTATTGAAAAAAGATGAATCAGAGTATGAGCTATTTGACAAAAGAAACTTTAACAAAGAGGAGTTTGTGACAGAAGGGTAAGGACCCTTTTTTATCTTACCATAGCCTTGGATATAAATCAGAGCTGACTGGAACAATAGTATTTACATGGCAAGCTGTGAAAGCCTAAAGAGAGATTTCTCTACCTTCATCTGGAAAAACCCACATCCAAACACACCATCTGCCATGGCCTGCCCAAAGCCAGTGTATCGTTGAGTACTGTGGACATCCATGGGCACAACCAGCATGCAATTATCTCGTAGCTTGCTATAGTCATATTCAGTCAGAGTAGAGCAGGGCGTGTGTAGATGTATTGTGCACGCTTGCACACATTTACATCCTGAACTATTATTTTTAAACTGCAGTCCCAATAAAAATCTGGTTTCAGATTATGTAAAATAAATTTTACTAAAAAATCATAGTGTATAGATTTAATAGGGAATATGTTAAACTATCTGGACAACATTGTTTTTATTTATAATTTAAGAATGATTCTACATAGCATTATAAGTACCAAATATGCTTTGAATGAAATTTTGAAATTTCTAATGACAGAACTCCAACAGTGTCTTCAGCTCGTTAAAACTTTTGACAATATATTCAAATTTGTTTCTGGAAAGACAAGGAGGAGAGCATATGTATTTAATGCTGAAAAAAATACCTCTTATTTATTTTAGTTTTGTGTTATTCCATGTCAATCAGTGATCATAAATATATGTCTATATGGTCTCTCCTTCAGCAGGGGGAGAGAGTGAATAACAGTACTGCTATTGCAACTTCTTGTGGAAGAAATATGTGGTTTACAAACTTCACTAGAAAAAAGCATTCAAGCATGTTTTAAAAGAGGGACTCTGAAGTGAAAAGATGGCAGGATACTAGCTGAAAGTTTCACAGAACAAGACTCTGTAGTCAGAAGGAGCTGTATTTGTCATTTCTCTGGCAAGAGAGAAAATGGAGATGAGAGAACAGAAAAAAAAAACTAGGAAAGGGCTGCAAGAAGAGCTCAGTTGTTCAGGACCTTGAAACCAAAAAATTACTGACAGAAGGTAAGTGGAAGACTAAAAAAAATGATTGAAGGTGATGTGGGAACCATTAATATAAAGAGAAAAGTGAAAGAATGCAATGGTATCTAGTTTAGATTGATGTGGGAAGAATCAGACAGATTTCAGATCAGAACAGCCCATAATACGCAATGAAAACAAAAAAAAGCTGAGAATCTTCCATAACTTCCTTGAACAAGCTGTGTAGTTTTAAAATAAGTATAGGAATGGTTTCCAAAGTATCTCTTCCTGATTGTATTGATCAGTCTGAGTTGCATTATAGGCTTTTACACAAGTGGAGTCCACCCGTGGCATCAACCTCCTCTGTTCCTCTTGGGGAACAACAGTAAGACTTCTACACTGATTTAATGTACCACAGAAAAAAACATATACTGGGTTTTAGAGGAAAAAAACCCCAAACTTTACCATTTCTGACAGTCAGTTTCTCCTTGAAAACCTACAGTTGTGATCTTATGTATCGAGATTTTTTATTTTCAGTGTTTCTGAGAAGTACTAGAACTACAATTATCTAGAAAACGGCATCTTGCATTTATCCACAGTGGTAAAACCAAGATGGCAGCAATACCAGCATTTACACGCTTTCTTTTCAGAAGCCTCAGTCTTGACCTAAGAATAAGAGATTGTCTTTCTCAGGTTAATATTTGACCTGTTTGTTAATCTCAGCAGGAGACCACAGCAGTGGCCATTTTGAGGGTGATTTCTGGTGCAAACATCCGTCTAGTTTACACTAAAAGAGAGATTCATTTCATGCTGAATAAGGACTGATTTTTTGGTAGTCAGAACAATAATGTACAAAAGAAAGAAGCAAAATATTTTAGGTGTTTTATTTTTCTGGTTTTATTCTGTGTTATGTGGAGAGTTTCGCAAAATGCAAACCAAATAATATATCTGCACTCCATACATTATCCCTGTTTGAGGAATTATACATTCAGCAAAAGTGTTGAAAAATAGCTAAAGATGTCAAAAGCATTTACAAGCTAGAGATCCCAGCTCAGATTACTCCATTTCAAGCAATCTAAATTCATCCCCATTATCACTTAAGTGAGCATTATGGCTGTTAGCAAACCCTACACAAATATTCAGATTTTTGTTTTTCCTGTCATGCTGAAGGTTATCTCCCCAATTGCTCTGAAAAATCAGGTGACAACCATTTCCCATGATGCTTTAAGGGCTGTCAAACTGTCCGTCAAACTGTCACCTGACCAATCGCTCCCATGGTTCTTTTAGACTTCGAGTATGATAAATTGAAAGGCACTATTATCTGCCTGTTGTGAAGAGGAACTGCTTAGGCTTTGATAAGATATCACTAGTCCCAGGTGAGAGGAGGCTGACAGCACATCAAGACAAGAAAACACATGGAAACAGTGAATACAGGAGCAAAAGGTTTACAAACATCTGTTGTCATTATTTATTACCCCTTTCCTTGGTTTTAGCCCCATCCTTGGTCTACGTCAGTTTAAAAAGAAAGAATTCCCTCTCTTCACAGCCAGTCTTAACTGCTGCTATTTTTAAACCAGTTAGTTGTAGAATGAGAAATATTTAAAATATGAATGATATCCTTAATAAAAGGTTGTATTATCTACCTTTTCCGATGTATATTGCATTTAACATCATTATATTTGAAGTTTTATATGATTCCCATGGTGCATTTATGTCATAAGAAAATGAGGAGCCCTGAGAGGTATAAAGACTTTCAAGTTCCACAGTTATTTCTCATTGATACCTTGAAATCAGTTCAATTCTCTTGCTGATATTACAGATCTGTCCTTATACAAGTACCTAAAGTTAACTTAAGATACCTCAGAGTCAAAACAATATATTGTTATTTATTGTGAGTTATTAATAAAAAGAAGCTGGTTGCTAACATCACCACCTTGTGTACAAGTGTTTGTTTGCATGTAGTTTTTAATGATTTCAGGCAGTGCTGTAATTTAATTAGATTGCATTACAGAACCTCAGTTGCAAAAAAGAACATTTAAATATTTTTATCATTAAGAATATTTAAAATTTGAACAATTTATGTTTGTTTAACTATATTCTTATGCTTATCTGAGTTAACAGCAAGCTTCTGTACAGTGTGGACAAACCCTATTCGCTGGAGGTTAAGAATCAGTAGAACACAATTTCAGCAGTGATAAATATATCTCCAAAGTACTAATAAAGGTAAGATTCATAATTTAAGTATGCTCAATTTCTAAACCCATTTTTCTGTTAAAGACTTCTGAGAAACCACAAACTGTTACATTTAGAGTGACTCCAAACTTCCTTACATTTTAAACATACATCTGATTTTAAAAGCATAAACTAAGTTCTTCCATGCCTATAAAGCATATACTCCATTCATAAGGCAGGTGAAAAAGGTTCAGCTATAAGGCATATAAATGTTAACCAATGAACCACATAATATCAAGTTGATTTAGGAAGGTGATTTAGATAGGGTGGTTTCTTCTGTCCCTTTTCAGGCAGAAAATCAGAGTTAGTGTCAAGTGTAGTAGCCAGAGAGGAAAACCAAGAATGAGATAACAGGGCAGTTTCACACTCCTTAAATGAAAAATTCTGCAAGAAAATACTAGCCTTGCTGAGCTAAAATACTCTGTTATTGCTGACCTACTAACACAAGCAGTGATGCTCTCTGTGCACTTTTCAAAAAGAAAAGTACATGGTCCCTTTCTCCAGGTCATTATAATGGAATGACATAGGAGTACTGAAAAGAGAGAGACAATATCCACTTAGAGTAGTTGAGATGGTGGCTGTTTTGATAATCATGTCATATTAAACCTGTTCTGTTTTCTCTAATCTTCGAAGGAAGAAGTGTGACTGCAGGGGAGGAAGGGACTTTTCACATAACATCAGGAGAAAAAAACCTCATGTATAGAGACTGGGACAGAAGAAGCTGCACTCTGCATATGAGAAGCTAATAAATGGGCAAATTGGACATTGGGTAGGAGAAGCAACTGGATATGACTGGGCAAGGCAGAGTCATGCAATACTCAGCGCATGGACAGAAAGCTTGCTTGGTGTAGGGCAATGCTCTGAAGAGTTTCAAAGATAGACATTACAACCGACAGATAGACATTTGCACAGGTAGGAAAGACTTGAGATCAGGGGCTGATGTGTCTAGGAAGCACCACTGAGTAAGAAGCTAAAAGTCAGCACGATCCGATCCTCACTGCAGTATTTTGGTACCACTCAGTAATGCTTTCAGCATTGATCCTGCAGTAACTGGATTCTCTGTCAGAAGCAGAAAGTCTTCCGCAAAGAGGACATTTTGAATTACTTAGCTAATGTTAAAGTAAGCCTCAAATTGTGCGACTGTAGAATAGCATGCCCAATGGAATTTTGTAATTTTCCTCCACTGATTATTAAGAGTTTGAAAACAGAAAGCAAATAGATTGTATACACAATCTATGGTACTTCATATTAATAAATTAATTATGTTTACAGTGAGGTTTTATTAAAGGAGATAGTGCACAGTTCTTTCTTAATAGCTTGGTTATACTTTGCTCACAGTTTGCTGTTTTTACTTCCTGATAAGGAGTCTGCAGAAACTGTTAATGGAGGACTGTGAAAATGCATCTGATTCAGAGCATCTAACTGCCTCTCCCACTCTGCTAGTCCCCATTTTCCAGATCTGCACCTATGCAGCCCTTTGCAGTAGCCAACACATGCTTAACGAACCATTAAAAAAAAAGCCCATTATCTAATCCCTGTTCTATATTTCATATCTTCTTTACACGTTCTGTTAACAAATATAGAGTGTCACCAGCATGATTACAAACAAGACTGATTTGCTGTTCCAATGACAACAATTGCATTTGCCAGCATTATTGACAGTGCAAGTTGCCATGTGATAGCTGCCAGAATAAAGAAAAAGGAAGAAGGAAATTAAAACAGAAGACAGATGAGCACAGAGAAGGGAAAGAACTCACTTACTGAAACGGTTGAGAAAGGGTTGGCTCAGGTCAGTGTAAGAGACAGAAGAGACACTAACTGGTTACAGAAGTTGAGTCTTCTTCAGTTACGAGAAAAGTTTGTGGGAAACTTTTGTCTAATTATGAACTTGTCGACTGCAAGTAGTTACCATAGAATGGTTTGGGTTGGAAAGGACCATAACATTCATCTAGTTCTAACCCGCTGCCATGGGCAGGGACACCTTGAACTACACCAGGTTGCTCAAAGCCCCATCTAATCTGGCCTTGAACACTTCCAGGGATGGGGCACTCCTAACTTCTCTGGGCAACCTATGCCAGTGTCTCACCATCCTCACAGTAAAGAATTTCTTCCTAATGTCTTATCTAAATCTACCTTCTTTCACTTTAAAGCCACCCTCCCCTGTCCTATCCCTACATACCCTTGTAAAAAGTCTCTCTGCAGATTTCTTGTAGGTCCTCTTTAAGTTCTGGTGAGCTGCCCTAAGGTCTCCCCTGAACCTTCTCTTCTCCAGGCTGAAGAGCCCCAACTCTTTCAGCCTGTCTCCATAGAAGAGGTACTCCATCCCTCTGATCATATTTGTGGCCTCCTCTGGACTAACTCAAGCAGGTCCATGCCCCTCTTGTGTTGGCAGCTGCAGAGCTGGACACAGTACTCCAGGTGAGATCTCATGAAAGCAGTGCAGACGTGAAGAATCACCTCCCTCAACCTGCTGGTCATACTTCCTTTGATGCAGCCCAGCGTACGGTTGGCTTTCTGGGCTGTGAGCACACACTGCTGGGTCATGTTGAGCTTCTCATCAATCAACACCCTCAAGTCCTTCTCCTCAGTGCTGCTCTCAGTACATTCTCTGCCCAGCCTGTAGTTGTGCTGGGACATATAACATGTTTCTATTACTGAAAGCCTCACAATCTTTGTGCATCTATATTTAGTAGGATAAAGATAGGTAATAAAGGCAGGGCATATTATTATCTATCAAAGGGGACAGAGATCTAGAGAGACAAAGGCTGAAAGTCCTGCTTTACTGATGTTCAGTAGTCTTACATGGCGTTCAGAAGGCCAACCTACGGAATTTGGGTTCAGTCACACAGTAAAACTCTAAGCATATAACTAAATTTCACCAAGAGTTTTTCTAGTTCTCTGAGTCATTCTGCTTGTGTTGAAGGAAGAAGCTGTTTGGCAGCAGAAATAAAGAGCATTCTCACTGCATTGGATGTACTGTTGCTACCACATGTACCTAAATATCAGAGGCGGATCATCCCCAGGCTTGGAATGCAATTTCAATGTGCAATCTAAGACAGTTGAACCTCCCTCTCTTTGGAGGACCTGTGACCTACAGAGCCTTTACATAGACCTTCCGTACTGTAGTTCGCCATACATGCCAGAAGGATACTAACCAGCTGTATCAGAAGCTACTCCACAATGGTTTAAGAGGGCAATTCAATATCTAATTTTCCAGATACTTTATCAGGTGAACACATTTTTGCTTCCATAGATCCCTCTGGTTTACAAAACCTGCTGGAAGTCCATATGTACAAATAGCTAACATAGTACAGTATGATGTCAGCCATATCATGGAGGTAGGCCCAAATCTTGCAAAAGAAATGGCAACATCACTGAAAATACCTGAGAATAAGAACTGCCATCCAAAGCAACCTGAAAACCTCCATGTTACTACTTTTGAAAGAGTCTCTTCTTTTGGACCTTGGCCCTGCCTATTCGCACAAGTAACTGAGTGGAGGCAAAAGTAATAGGACTACTCATGCATAAAGCTAGTCACATGCATTAACGCTGGCAGGAACAAGGACTTTCTTTTCATACTTACACTAGAGGATAGTAAAAGAAATGCTGCTCAAAGAAATCCATCAACTAATTCAAACTCTGAGCTAGCTACTTCAGAACCTAGTACAATGGCCACACTCAATGAGTCCATTGAAGACCTGGAGATGAAGTAAAAACAGGTTTCTTTTTGAAGAACATTACACAATCAATACAGTGCCGTGGATATTAGGAAAAGTCACTTTAATAAAAAGGAAATTGCACACACTGTAACAAACAACTGCTATTTGGAAGGCCCTGAAAAACTTGAACAATGTAATATGATCTTTCTTAACTTCGTTTCCCATCCATTGAAGAAATCATAACAATAAATTTTTATACATAAGCAACTTTATGAGCTGAAAGAAGAGAATGTATAATTCCTTTCCATGGACTAAGCCCAAAGAAATGAAGAAAAAATTTGATTCTCTGTTAGCCTCCTGTGTAAAATTTTTCTCTTTATCATCTCATCTAGCCTTATCTCTCGGCAGTTTGAATTACCCTCTTTTCCTCAATCTGGTAAGGCAGTGAAAGGATGTTTGTTCTGCTAATTAACTTTATTACCCTGATAACTCCCTGCAGCCTTTGACGAAAACAATTACCGTTCCTCTTTTTTTTTTTTTTTCCCCACTGGCAAAAAAAAAAAAGAGAGAGAAAAAAAAAGAAAGAAAATAATAAAAAAAAGCGCAACTATTAATTAGAAATGAGGCCCCGGTCCCTGCCATGTTAGCCTGCCACGTTCTCAGACCCTCGAGCGGGATAACATTACATTGTCAGTAGTAATTTAGCTCTCATCTGTCTCTGCTAATTATTGTCACATTCATCAAATTCATCAACAAAAGTGCTCTCAGAAGGATTGCATATTTGCAGTTAATACAGCATAAACTGGTATTACCCATCACCACATTTGTGATGATGAGAGGGACACAACTTATTCATCCCTAATTAGAGCAAGCTGGGTAATTAATTATACATTCCGCCTTATTACTTCTGAGTTCCCAGATATTGTTTGTCTAAAAAGGGGGAGAGAGAGGAAGAGAGAGAAGCCTGAAAATTAAAAAAAAAAAAAAAAGAAAAAAAAAAAAAGAAGGGGGGAGAGAGAGAGGAGAGAGAGAGAAATGTGTGATGTGTTTTGTCACATGCGCTATGCCATAATTCCCACCTGACAAACTAGCTGAATCAGTAGAAAATTGCAAGTTGTCAGCAGCAGAATAAACTGCTGTAATAGCTGATTAATGATCAACACCTGTGACAGGTGCTATATGGGACTGTAAACTTGGTGTGATTAACAGTCAGTGGACGAATAAATATTAGTGACAGTCAGCGGAGAGCAAGTTTGTGTGTTTTAACAAATCTCACACATTACAGTTATTGATATTTCCAGTGCAGGCACTTTCTTTTTGATAATTATCTGACAACACTGGGAGACTGTTTAAATCCACTATGTTTGTTTCTCTTCTGTTCATTTATTTCAGAGCTCAAAATTGTGTTTTGACAAGATGACCTTGCAGAATTTGAAACTGCAGACAAATCAAGAATAGTCACAAACACTTTGTTCTATGTCCAGCTCATAACAACACTTCCAAATATTCTTTCAAGGAACTTAAATATGCACATACATATGCCTACATAGATGAAAACATAAATATTGTATAAAAATACATATATGTTTTTATAAATACATTTTTAAAGCCTGTAATTCTAAGAGTCAACTCAGTTATATTTCTTATGTCATTGTAATAATATATACCTGATTGCTACGGGAAATCAGTATTTCTTTTGTTCCACCATCAAAGATGCATGGATTTCTTCTGAAGGACAATTTGTATCTCATTAATTTAGACTTACAAAATTCCTATAATATATAATAACGGGGCATGATAGTTATCTACTTATGGGATTGCTCTGTGCTCAGCACAGTAGGATCTAACAAATTCTGAGCTACAACTAAAGCTATGTCAGGATACTCTTTGGATAGCATAAACCACATTTTTCATCCTCATGCATGGTTAGAGATATGCTGATTAGGTAAAATACATATTCTTATACAAAATGGCATGTATCGAAAGCCTATGCATTGCAAGTGTAAAGACACAAACACGGCCTCAGAAAAGCCAAGTAGACTCAACTTTTGCCACCAATCCAATGTTATTCTCAAAACCTAAACGTGAAGTAATGTCTGGCCTTCTAACAAATCCTTAACTGGGCCAAAAAAAAAAAAAACATCGGAAGTCATGACTTATTTTAACATAGGCACGTGAAAAAAATCTAACAGTTGGTCAGATATACCCAATACCTCACTCTGTCTGTATGAGAGCTCAGATACATTTTGCATGAAGATTGGTCTGTTAGAAAAATAAAGCTCAATATTTTCTTTAGAATAATTTTTGATATCTCCAGAACTAATTACATGACTGTAATTAAATACATTGTTTGTGCAGAGATTGACTTATCTGCTGTAGCACATCAGAAAACATGAGAAGAAAAAAAAAGGCAAAGAAATTACTGCTTATATCAGATCCTGGAGTGAAATGACAATATATATCCTTGCCTACAGCACAAAAAATTCCAGTCATTTGAACCTTTACTGGAAAACCCTGAACACATGGAACTGACCAGTTGCTTCTCTGACCTGACTCATGACCATACATCTATATCAACTAATTGGATGTTTTTAACATTTATATGTTTTCTAACAACAGCAGAAAAGAAAGATTTTATTTATTGGTCCTAATTGATTACAAACCTGCTTTTAAGCATAAACTGCTGTAGGAACTCTTCTTTCACACGCAGACAATTGTGGGAAAATGTTTCCTATGTGGATTGCATTTAGGACACCTGATAACCTTGCAGCATGAAACAGCTTTTCACGAGATGCCTAGACATTCTTTTACAGCTGAAATGAATACAGAGGAGGAACTTAAATAGGAAACAATATAAATACAAGCTCCGCAAGCCCCACCACTTCAGTAACAGTTTAAGGATGTCTAATATTTTTTAATAATGAAAAGAAGGTGATAATAACCTTCAGTCTATGCAAAAACATTTTCTCTGATTTTTTTACCAATGTGTCATTCTATTCCTCATTTTCATTTACACCTACACCACAAATATAAAAGTCCCAAGCAAGTCATTTATAAAAAATGCACAGAGATTAAAATACATTTTATAAATAATAGATTGAAAGGTATAATACTTTTGTTTTCTGAATCATCTTCAGTGTAGCAGTCTGCAACCTGAAACACAGAAGTAATAGCTTGAAAGCTTTATGCAAAATGTATGTAAATTTGTTATGCTTTAGTACAAATTCATCTGAATAGGCAGCAGTGCAGCTAGCCAACAGCCTAGGAAGGAGGCCAATCTCACATCCAGATGCCACTGATAGAGACACTGTGGCATCAATGCTCCCAGCTGCCAGGCTCACCATGCATTTTTTCAACACTGACTGGAGCAGAATGAGACCTTGTAGAGCTCTCTACTGATAGATAATAAC
This sequence comes from Psilopsiagon aymara, assembly GCA_024733675.1. NCBI lineage: Eukaryota > Metazoa > Chordata > Aves > Psittaciformes > Psittacidae > Psilopsiagon > Psilopsiagon aymara. The sequence goes on from JANRGW010007799.1 coordinate 66,750, forward strand.
AATTTCAGTGAGTATAAAAATCTAATGATAAAAATATCTTAAAATAAACATTTTCTTACGAGCAACTCCTAGCTCTCTGGAAATTGCATTATCACTGTACTGAATGAAAGACAGAGCCAGTACGATTCTCAGAATTTATGCTGATTTTGTTATCAGCTTTTTAAGGTGATTTTGAATTCTTCAATACCATGTTTTAATGTAATGTTGTGTCATAGAATCCATTCCCAGTTATATATGCAGAAACTTAAGTTTATTCTTTTAAGTTTATTCTTTGAATTGAAGGTTGAATATAAAAATCCAAGCAAAAAGATCAATTTGCTTTAATCTACTGTGCTCTAGAACAATTTGCAATTTGAAAAATTATAAAAAACAGAAAGAAAAATGGAAACTATCAGAAGACTATAGTACAGCAAATTAATCAGGCCTGAGACCAGGAATTACTCAAGCTTCCATGAATTAAAAATCTTGTTGTTATTCTTCACTTAATATGTTGCAAATCTGATTAGCAAGTAATGTTCATCTATTCTTTAAAGTAGCATAAGATAAAAAAAAATACTAAACAAATTTCACTAGGAAAACAGCCATCGATGGACTATCTCATTAATTTAACTAAAATGAATATCACTATAACTCATGTGTATGAATCAGAGATAAGCTTCAAAGGTATCCCTTTGTTTTGCAACAATTCACCAAAATTTTTAGAGTAGCAAATTTCATAACACAATTGAAGATTATTCTCCAATCTGAAGAAAACACATTATCAAATTTCAGGTGTAAATGAATGTGTGTATGAAGCAAAAATATTAAATTCAAAACCAAATCCTTTCCTATCTTATAAATCACACAGGAGAAAGAAAAAATTAACAAAAAAAATTTACAGTCAGCTGTCTATGACCTTGACCCTGCAAGGCTACAGTACTTCCAAACTGCTCTCCTTTCATTCATTCCCAAATGTGAGGAAAATCATTTGTCAGAAAAGAATGCTTGTGTCACAAATCTCAGAATTTGCACAACAGAGCAAGGACAACCAGCATAAAATCAGAACAGGAGGAGCAAGCATAACTCTCATTCTCTTTCGTTCAGGTTATTGTCTTTACCACTTTTAAAAAGAAAGAAATATTACTGATTGTTGAACTGTATTCTAGGACATCTTGGCTTTGTGTGTTTCTTCCTACACTGTTAACTGTAAATTTACCAGCACATCCGCATAACATACAAATAAGACTTCTGAGATATTAACTTGATTCCTTTGTACACTTCCTTTTCAGCAGTCATTTGCAAAGCATCTGCATCCTCTAAAAGAAAAAAAAATTGCAATTCACCTGATGAAGATAGAAAATTATAATTATAGATCATCCAACAATTTTGATAATTTCAGCAACTCAGCTTGCTGAAAACCATGTCTTTTAGTTTACAAAATCATATAGAGCTCCGTTATGTTACACGCACCACTGGTGCAGAACTGCACAGGGAGGAATTAGGAAGAAGTAACAGCAGCTTTGGTACATGCTCACCCATTCTCAAGACCTTAGTGATACTTCTTATAGACACCTTTGTGTGGTGGGAAACCACTGGTCCACTTTATTGACAATGGCAACTTTTCAAGTATGTGTGCATGAAGAAGCTCATACCTTTGCATCTCATGAAGTGTGAATAGGTAGATAAACTCAAATCCTAGAGAAAGTAAAGATTTCAGGAATATATGATGCCACTGTGGGAAGGCAGCCAAGGGAATACCACTGGGGCAGAAACTTTGCCAAGCTACCATATTTATTAGATGGCTGCCTGCTATTTCTGCAGAACTTTGGAGCATCTTAGACTTCTTGAAGAATCTCCTAGTTTCCATTGCAAGAATAATATTCTTTCTACAAAGGAATAAATGTTTAGGAAGCTAAATGCATTTTTTCCCTCACGATTTTTCCATAAGAATGGATGGTTCTGTGTACATTAGCATCCAATCAAAGAGACAAAGTCAAATATATTATCTAATTTTGAAAGAGTGGTCACTCCTAAGACAAAATAAGATTTTGGCATGCTTTAGTCTTTTTTGGTATAATTTCCAACTTCCATCTGCACATGCAGGGATGTTGTCTATAAGTCTTCAAAGTTGAACATTCAAAGAAAGATTTTTAAACAGAAGGATCAGCAGTTCCCCCAGATGTCTTCATTAAAGAGATGCAAATATATTTTCTTTAACAGCAGCAACATTAATTGCTCTACATGCTTCAGTATAAGTGTCATCCTTGATGCATCATTCAAAAAAAGACACGAACAAACACATGAAATACTCATCGATGGAGTCAGCAGTTAAACACACTGGAGCAAGAAATAATACAGTGAACAGACTGCTTACATGACCCGGCACTGGTAAAACTCCTGTTGAACGTATGCACGATCACACTGCGAAAAACACAGGAAACTGTAAGTGACCAAAATCTAATCTCAGGTACAAGAAAACAAATTCAAATAATGCCACTGACTTCAGTGAGGTGATTCTGGATTTTCATCCATGCATCTAGTGGTCTTTTAAGCAGTAAACAACCTAACAAAAAGGTTGACAAACAGCAACCAATCCAATGTCATTCTCGAACTCCAAATGATACTTTTTTTTATAATTCTTCACGCAACTTATTTTTTTTCAGTACCAAAATGAGAAAATCATTGTTCATGAAATGGGCTTTCCAGAAGTGAGTCATGTTGGACACTGCAGGAAAAAGGCAACTGGGAGAATGACTAACACTTTGAAAAAAACACCTTAATCATAACAAATATTGATTATGCTACCATTTTTAGGAAACAATATTTTTATGAAAAGCATTACATGAATCAACGGAAGCTGAGAAAAAGAAAATAAAATAGTACTTATCTACCCTGCAGTTGGTGTTTAGGTTTAGGAGATGACACATGAACACAAGACAAAATCAAATTGCAAATCAAAAAGCTCCTTTAACACATCAGTAAGGTGGGACAGGCAAAAATACAGGCTTTTCCTATTTTAAAGGATGTTCTTCACATATTCTCCTGACCACTGCGCTTTCTTAGAATGACAACATCTATATATATGGGAACGTAAACCAACCAAACAAAAAAAGATTATATGTGTTCCTATACATTTACACACCTGTTTCTCCTCTCTACCAACCTTTTCTGCTTAACTAAACTGTAAGCAGGACAAATGTTCTGTTCTTTCCCATTTTATAAGATGTAAGGTTTTTTTACATCTTAAATAAGTAGCACTGGAGACTACGGTCTTAATTCGACCAATGATTCCTCAAAACTTTGTTGTATAAGAAATAAGGATATGAATTTAATTAGCTTCCCTAATACATCAGCATCAGGTTTTGTGCTTATTTATGATGACACTATAAAAGAGATACTTGCCAAAGAAATCAACAAACTGCTGTTAGATTATAATTAGATTTTGCTAATTACTATATATTTGTTAAAAAAATCACTAAATATATGTAAAACATGGGAAGATAAAATCTAATTCAAGCTTTAAAGGATATAACTTCTAAGCATCGAGGTTTAAAAAGCTTTGCAAACATTAGGAGTCAAATTGTGCCCACTAGTTGTACAGGAATGTAGGTAGGCTAAGAGATGACACAAAGAAAGTATGTATGAAAGAAGGTGGTCCCCAGGCCAGCCCCTGTACTTCTCTCAGCAGGGAGGTGATAGATAGGGAAGTGTTAAACAGACCTTAGACAATTTCTGCACAGAAACCATTGCTTATTCAAAGAAAAATCCATTTGTCCTGTCACACTGGCACTTCAAGCCATCCAAGTATTCTCAGTATTTCAGAAACACAACGGATTACAGACACATTTTGGACTGAGTGTCACTAGATGCTTACTGTGAACTGTATTCACTTTCACCAAAACTCTTTTAAGTGCACCATAATCATCAACACCACCTTTTAAACATACTACTGGAACAGGTTTAAAGGAAAGTTCCTTTAATACTGAGTATAACTTGCCTAACGGTCAGAATAAAGGCTGTAAAAGTTTGGTAGAAAATACCGTTCTGTTCTAAGTAGTAGAATACAACAATTCAAACATCACATAATTCAATAAATTACGACTTTAACACATCCTGGAATGTTTAATAGAAAAAATAGGCCCAAAAGTAAGATTCAAAAAAGTCATAAAAAAAGAACTGCTTTCATTATTGCATTGTCTGTTTTCTGGAATAGTTTCCAAAATAATCAAACTGATGTTTGTTAGAATATTGTTTAACACCTTTCACAATTTAGCATTTGTTTTGAATGGCAGGCATAGTTATGCTTAAATCACGTTTAGCCAATATATACTTTGTGAGCATGACCTGAAGTTGTTTTTTCTCTCCCGGTAACTGTTTTCAATTGTAATATTCATTGACTTATCAAAAACCAAAAGTAAAATGTGAGTAGCAAGATTCACCTGAAAGATACAGATGTTAGCCAAATCTCCCCTATATTGAGTATTTCTTTTACTCTGTAAAAAAAGGTGGTTGCATGTTTATAATGATGCTTAGATGCAAAAAAAATGAGCGAACAGCGGCAGCTCCTTATAATCTAGGACTCCGAGAAGAAAAGTCAATCTCCTAGTTCAGTGTGAATAGACACAATCATAGAGTTCCTGGGGAAAGCCACAAACACCTATGAAATGAAAGCACTCTCCAGACCACCAACCAGCCTGGACCTCATGATTTCTTACATAGCAAGCTCCAGCCAGTTTTGCTTGCTATCCTGGTAAAGGGAAATTTTATTTTTATATATACTTTATACTAATACAGCTTGAATCTACATCACAACTTAAAATAAGCACATATTTAACAGATGCTTTGGCTTTGTTGACATTTTATGAAAATTCCTTATTTGTGATAGGAAAACTACAAAAGGTTTAGTGATACCATTACAGATATCAGAAATTTCTGACACCAGAGAAAAAAATTGAGACAGAATTTCTTTTTTTTTTAACTGTAAGGCAAAGAGAGGAAATGAAGTTTGGATCTGTAGTCAGATTTCCTGAAGATACAGATATGAACAGATCTAAAGTTAATAGTGATTGTTATGCAACTTCACATCTTAAAAGTGATGATTTGTAAAATATAGCAACATGCTAATGCAAAGTAGATGATTACTTTCTGAGTCAACTATAAATTTTGCCCATGACAGAAGGGTACAGCTAGACTCGTAATTTATTGAAATTATTTTGTGTGTTATATAAACAAATAAATAAAAAGTAATTAAATTAACTTTCATATTAATTTAATAATGAACAAAAGATCAATGCATATGCACATTCCACATTAAACTTCAAAATAGTGGGTTTGTTTCGCATTCCTCAATGTTCAGACCACTAACAATTACACAGAAGCAGTATATTTTCTCCACTATTAAATACCTTTAGGAAAATTATTACAATTGGAGTTATCTTAAAAATTAGCACTTAGATTTGAGCAATATTAGTATCAAGTTCCTGAGGAATGCTTTTACTCTACCATGTAAATTAAGCCTAATCTGTTTATTTATCAAACTGAATCACAAATATTTATTCACAGTCTTGCTAAAGGAATCAGTAGAAATGTTAAGTATAAAATGTATATAACTTTCAGATCACATTGTTCTTTTGAAACATTTTGGTAAGAATATTGGGAATATCTTTTCCAAGGAAGACCTATTAACAAGGATTTGAAGAATGACAGTGTGATCAGTCAAGAAATCTGATTTTTGAATTCTTGTCCAAACAAGACCAAACTACATATCATTACTGCATTCTAAAAACAGAATTCAATGGGAGCTATGCCTCTGTAAAAACTGAAGAACTCAGCAGTAGAAGGTACTATTCTAAAACTTCAAAACTGTAATGACATACCTTATTTTTTCAAAGTAACAGACTCTAGAGTTTTGTTCTTTTCCTTATTAGGTCGAAAAAAAAAAGCTAATAGGACAGGGGACATACCAGTATTATGTTGGTTTAATAGGTCATTCTGAACCAGGGCTCAGCCCTTGAGCTCCTGAGCAACTTCTGGAGATCACTTATTCTTCAGGAAGCCAAAGTCAGAGAGAGGAACTTCACTGAAGGTAAAATTCACATCTATCTAGCTAAAAATGTATTTATTATGTTAATTTTGGCTTGAAAGCCTCATTAAAACTGTTTAATTATTGCATAGTTTGAAACTGCAGACAAAATGGCTTTTCCCTAAGTAGAAAAAGCATAGTACGAACACACAGCTCTGGTTTCATAATTTATGCAACACGTAAGGTAGGCTTATAAGGTAAGGGCCAACCTGAGCCCAGCTTGGCAGATGGTTTTATGAATATCAGAGGCTCATGAATATAAACAGTTACAGGAAAATAAAATTTATAAAATGTAGACCTGGGAACAAAAATCTCAGAGATCAACAACCTTGAAAGAATCTAGTGTCACATTCCTAAAAATGTCAGATTAAACTAACATGTGCCAGTCAATATTGGTACACTGTGACCCTTGATGCCTCCTAAGCAAAACTATTAAGTCCAACATTTTCTCCTGTAAGCACTTATCTGTGAGGATGGCTAACATGTCCTCTGAAGCAGATATTGAAACTGATTGGACAATAGGTAGATACCAGACAGGGGCCTGGGGGCCGACCTCTAGAAATAGGGGGAGAAAATCTTAATCTGCAACACAATGCAGCTCTCTTGAAACCCTATCATTTTCACTTCCCATGTGTCTGCTGCCTGACTGTGAATGGATTTGAAAAGGAATGGTTAGTGCTGAAAATTGGATCAGAGCTAACATTCTCTCATTTTTATCAGCAGCTGCCAAAGGTCATCTGACATAATAGCTGATGAATTCAAGCCCAGTGGATTTCATTTGCAATTTTCAATTTACTGAGGCCTCCAAACCCCACAGTGATAAAAGCTTCCCCTATCGTGGCCTGTCACAAACATCAAGTAACTGCACAAACCCACAAGAAAGAAATAGAGAAAGCTGTGCATCATCACAGTTACAGATAAGGAGAACACGAAGAAACAGTATCATGTAGAAAGGTGTGGAGCGGCATGTGTGGTTGAGTTTCTAAATGCCAATTGTAATGAAAAGACTATGAAGAGCAATCAAATAACTTCTACAGAATAACATCATGGTTCCCCTCCCCCTTCTTCAGTTTGAAAATTGCCTTCTAATCTTTGGCTTGACATCATGAAGATAAAAGTGAAAGTGAAAAACACCGTTTATTTGGACATGGAAAGTATTGTACAGTTGAGGCATTTTCTGTACTTTTGATTTACAAATTTATGCTATTAAAGGGGCCTATTATCAGAGAAACTATGTCAGCACAAAGTAAGAAACACATTTGTCTGCTGGTAGATCTTCTGATCCACAGGGAACACAGATGAACTTCAGGCCATGGGTGCTGAAGGTTTCAAAGTCTACTCATCCATAATCATAAATTTAGAGGCTTTTCCACCTGTTTTCAATATATGCAGAAGCTAATTACTTTTGCCCTAGATCTTTGCCACATCCACATTGTAAGAAATTTGCATGGAATCTTATTCCAAGTGATTAAAGAATATAACTAAATACATCAAAAAACCTTCATACTAGAAGAACATATTTTGCTGAGACCAAGCAGCTCAGATTCATTGCCTGCCAATGAACTACATCATGACTTCATTGTGAAAGAAAATGTTTAAAAAGCAATGTAGTTTCACACATAAATGCTGAAAAAAATATTTCTAGACACTTGCACTCAATTCCAATGACTCAGTTTATTCCCAATGGTAGCAGTGTTTAAGGCTACCATCCAGTGTGTTTATGACTTTGCTTTCAACTTTAATACAAATTACTGTAGAATGGACTGACATTTCTACTTTCAGTAATCTTAACAATAACTCCAAGTCAAAGAGATAGGAAACACAAATACAGCCAGCTAGATTCTACTTGGATTTAAAGCCAAAGATGAGAATAAATCAAAGATAAGTTTCAACAGTGAAAACTCATGGTACAGTGCAAAACATAAAATCAGAGGAAGACCTAGGACAGGAACATTATACAGCAAATAATGGCATGTTATTCTGTGCTTAGAATAGCTCAGTATGTCTTTTGGAAAGTTATGAATACCCCAAAAAAGCAAATTACTTATGACATGATTCTTTTTTGACCAGACATAGATAAATATGTAGTTAATCTAATCATTGGCAAGTGGGTTTATATAATTTTTGTTGTCATAAGAATACTTACAATCGTATTTTTCCTTAATGAGCCTAACAAAGGTAATTTCTTGACTATTTCAAGAAGGTTTATTTTAAGGTGGTGACAAAGAAACTATGTGTAGGCATGGACAGCATTTTAAAGGTGAGGTAGCATATTGCTGAGGCAATCCACCACAGAGCTGGTTGCTTCAGATATGCACATAGCAGCTGCACTTCATAGCAGCACTGATTAGTTTTATAGTACTGTTATTTCTTTTCAGTACCCAAAAATATGATACACTTCTTTCTAAAAATAAAATGAAGCCCAAATATGTTATACTTTAAACAGAATAACATCACAGAGAGTAGAAAGCTGGAAAGGTGTATTAAAGGCTGTGAAGAAAGTGCAATGGCTGCCTAGAGAGGAGGGCATGCATTTTAATCTTTTTTTGCTTTTGTTTGTTTCCAATATGAGTTTTGTTTTGTTCCTCTACTTTGTTCCTTCCTTCCTTTTATTATCTATTCAAATGTATTTGGATTTTTTATTCTCCAATTACAATAATATCTGAGGATCCTTCAAGTAAAAAAAAAAAAAAAATCAATGGAATTCATGGAGTTTAAAAATTCTTGTTCTCTTGTTATATGTCTAAGTCACTGTTATGAATATACGGATAACACATGGAGAGAGTTGGGATTTTTTTAGTTTGGGTTTTTATTTTACATTAGTTTTTTGTGACAGTGGGCCACTTCTTTGGTAAACAGAGAGAGAGAAGAGTGTAGGGACTCACAAAATAAAATGTAAGTAAGCAACTTCAGCTTATGGTAGCAAGAAAAACATGATAAGCATTATCAGCTGGAGACAAGATCACATTTTCACCACAAAAGTGATATTACAGATATTCAGAATACAGTTAATCACAAAATTTAGGATCACATGAGCAGATAATACAGTCTCTGAGTTATCTGGGGATATCTTAATGCTATGTCAACTCAGAAAAACTACTGAAGGATGAGGGGGTGCCTCACTGTTCTGTTCTGCTGGCTCAATTAGAAGAATTTTAGTCAATGTTCCTCTATTCCCTCTATGCTCCAATATTAATGGCATTGTTTTTGAGTTTTGAAAGGGAGTGAGGAAGGAGGAGACTGTTGCTGGAAAAGCCAAGAAGTTAGCATTGGTTCAAGTCATACACATTAATACTTAAATAATTTTCCCAGTTCACATATAATGATAGCTATAATTCACTCCTTTCAAGCTTGCAATCTTCTCATATGGAAAAACCTGAACTTATTTTTTTATTGCTTCTAGTATTGAATCTTCCTATTCAGTTTAGCATATTTTCAAATGCCCTCATAAGTCCTCAAACTTCCCAGTTTATATGAGGAAGCAGACAGTCCTGGTCCTCGTAAGAGGAAGCAGACAGTCCTGGTCCTCGTAAGACAGTCCTGGTCCAAGCCAGGACTGATTTTGTTTTACTAGATTTACCACATCTGGTGCAGGAGAGAAATTAAGACCAGTGCCAACGTCTTTGTTAGCACTTATGGGCCAGCAGTGAAAAAGGTACAACTATTCCATTCAGTATTGACTCAAAATGATCTGTATTGCACTATAGTCCACTAACTTTCCTAGAGCGTGCAAGAATCAAGAACTCCTGGGATCTAAGGCTAGCTCTGGCATGGTCTAATATACAGCCTTGACTACATCACTTGAGCTAAGGCTTCAATATGCTTTCTATAAACTGAATAAAGCCATCAGTGCACTAATAGAATTAATGCTTGAACAACTGATGAAGTCATATAGGGGTTAAGTATCCCCAAACATTCATTCATGAGTGATTTGTAATGATCAGTCTTCTGATTTCTTCTCCTTGGAATCACTCTTGTCTCACACTCCAGAATGGCTTCACATCTCTTTTGAAAGCAGAGCACAGCTTGTTAATTGTTGAGGAAAAAGAACCGTGCATTGGTGAAGTAAAATACGCAATCTCACCTGCTGAGTTTTGGTTAGAGAGCAAAGGCAATAAGGGAGAAGGCTGAAAATATGAAACTTTATTCATTATCACCAAGTTCTCAGTTATTAACTGACAAATTCAGACATGAAAGACTATGCAACACATTTGACACTGAAAAATCAGATGCTTCTACCATGTAGAATTAGCAAAGATAATATGTTACGGGGAAAAAAAGGTTATTTGAAGCACTGATATGTCCTATATAGAGGATAAAAACGCAAACATTAAATAAAAACTGTACTAAGTTAAAATAGACTTTTCATAGTCAGCCACTGTGTTATGTCCACAAGCTACAGCTGAGCCAATTAGAACATTTAGTGACATTAAAACAATGTAGATTAATGTATAGCTGAGGAGTTAATAGTCTATCATAACTGGACTCATTAATCCACAATATAACCAGTCTACTTATAGTAATTCTATTTGTATTAGAAATATAATAATTAAAATTATGTGATTTAATTCACTCTTGCATCAACTTTTTCATTTTAACCAGCAAATTATTATTTCAAAGCATTTATCATCCATCTATTTTAAATAAATCTGCAAAAAATTTTGGGCTATTATTTACCTTAATTCTGCTTCTTTTTAAATGCATGTTAACTGTATTTACTGACAATTATAGCCAATACTGCATGGTCTGTAATGTCATTTCTGTCAAATTCTGATCATCTGAAGATTATCTGTGATCTCTTCAAGAAACAATACTTGCTTCGATAGATTTGGAAATACCAGTTTTGGTTATGGTAAGAAATAACAAAACACAGTAAAAAAGGTCCAAACCAGTGACAGGATGAGGGGCCTCAGTTCCTAATGTAGCAAATGATAACAGTAAATATTCAGTATCATCTTGAAGAATCTGACCCTTGTCACTCACAAACATGCTGCAGAAAGTCTTTCTAACTTCAGCAGAGTAAAATTGGAAAGAAACAATTTTCTTGCACCAGTGTCTTCGCTGATTCAATTATCAGTGTCTGATCTTGCAAGGCATCAAGCACCCTCCTGTGAGGTCCTCCAGCTCCCACTGAAATCATCAAAAGGAGCTGAGAGTACTCATTGCCAGGCAAGACTGGACCCTAAGAGAGCAGAAAGCCGCATATAAGCACAGGCTGGCTCCAGCCAACCATCAGTCTAAACAATAAGACCCTGTTATTGACACCAGAGAGTTACACTGATCTGGGATTGTAAGGAAAGTGAACTGTAAGAAAACTGGTGAACATTTGTTCAGTAACAGAAGTAGCTTAAATTTTATTGTATATCCTCAGAGGCTATTGCAGTGTTACTGTTCTGGCCTTCTAAGTCAGGGCTCTCCTCTTTCAACATCCAAGTCTAAAATACCATTGGAAAAATGAGTTTAGCTACCTCAGTTTAATCCTTCTATCACAGCATGCATCAGAAAAAACGTGCACAAATTACAATCCATAGACGCAGTTCATAAGCTGTTACTCTACCTCAGCAAACAGGATGGATGACAATGTGATACAGCTGACTCCCTTTAAGTGTACTTGGATATCATACTCGCTGTAAAAACACTCTATGCAAAAATTAAACATATATTTTGCACCTTACATTCAGCCTTGGAGAGAAATGCTGCTAAGGCGTGATCCATGTCAATACTACATTTAATTTTAGGAATGAAATTAATATGTAATTTTACATCAACTGAACATTAGTACAGAAATAATGACATAAAACATCCAAAAGATAAAATTGAAAATGTTACTAATATATTACCTAACTAATAATGCTTATGTAAAGTAAATTAACCAGTTTCTTTGCTGGTGAAAAGAGTGACCTGAGAGGCAAGACTGAAGGTATGTATGTAAACATGGCTCAGTGTAAGATATTGAATGATGTTGTTTAGTTTTGCTCTGCAATAACTTTGAATATTTTTTTACCTTTAGATAGTGAACATCTTCTACGTATAAAGTTAGATGAAACCTAATTAGATGCATTTTATAGGTTCATAAAATGAATTTTATCCACTTTACGAAATACTCTGAGAGTTTTGAATGTACAGTGTTTCTGTTTACCTGTGCTATAAAGACAGGTTTAGCATCAAAGAATGTGTCAAATTATAAGCAGTATTAAAAATTGCATACCGTAATATATGATGAAACCCCCCTGATATTTTCATTCATCTTTGCTATCTTCTTTTTACCTTGTAAAAATTTACTACATACTGGTTTCTACTGTGTCCCCAAAGAAAGCAAATAAGCAATAGTCTCTCAAAAAAGTCTCTTTTCCTAACTACTTCAATATATTTCTTTTAGCGCTACCAAAAAGAATATTTTCACAAAATGTAGAGTCATAAAAATGAAAGTCATCATCACTATAAATCTTTGACTGCAAAGCCTGAAGAGTAGCAATCCAGTGTATTATTAAGATATCCTTCTCCAAAATGACAATTATAGCTGCAAATTTTTACAAGAAAACCCAATTATGTGGTTTCCCCATTCATACAACTTCCTCCTATTACAAAAAGTTTTGCTGAAAAAGCTAAGTTAAAACTATGGCATATGATTCACTTCTCTAAAAGCTTGATGGAAGTTTAGCCCTTGGTGAGCAGTCCACATAATTTCACAAGGGCAATATTAATTTTTAGTTTTAAAAAGCTTTTTTGTCATTTGCTGAAAAAAATAGACAAACAGGATTTATAGTAAACCACAACTTTACTTTGGAAAAAAAATACATAATAAAATCACTTCAAATGCTTCTTCCACTCCTTATTATGAAGCATCAATATTTATTTCAAAGTCACAATTGATGGCAATGGCACCTTCTATTCCTTTAAAAACTTTTGCAAGGTTATTTCTCTGCTGGAAGCTACTAAACATTAAAAAGATGAACAGAACCCTTGAATTTTCCTTTAGCTTGGCCTTACTCCACAACTGGCATTGGCTAAGATATTTAGGAAAAAATTGAGATTTTATTATTATTAATTTATTTATTTTTCCTCGGAGATCCCTCAGAGATTCTTCTGTAAGATGAAAAAAATGGAAGCAAGTTATTCTCATGGTGAACTCGAATAAAAGTACAGAGCACTGAACGACCTTTGGATTTTCCTTTTTCTTTTCTCATTTCAGATGGAATTATTATTTTGATTATTTAAAAGTATCTAAGTCTTTGGTTTATATTTTTCCCTAACATAGTGGTAAATGATGTAATGATTAAAGACCTCAAACCACTGGAAATATTTTGGAAATTTTTGTTCCATCTTTGAAATCACTGAAACAGAATACAAGATTTCATATAGGTTATTAATACAAATTTTAAGTTATTTTCTGATTGTCAAGCATTATGTGAATCATAATGGGACAATCACAACTATAGCTATGACAGACAGAAAACTTTTTTAACAACCAATTCCCAAGTGTTCAAAATGTAGGGAAATATCAATGTTAAGATCATCCAGTTAATCCAGTGAAACAGTAAGGACTACAAAATTATCTTTTATTAAGCGTACCGAGATATTTTGTAAAATGCTGACTATTAATACCTGCCATGAAATACAGTGGAAGTTGTTTAGAAAAGCTAACAAAAGCCACTATATCCTGTATGTGGCACATCTTTTTGTTTATCTGTATTCATATTGCTGACATGAAGCACATGTCATTGTACCTATACATAATTGCATAAATCATGATAGACTACCTAGTACTAACCTTATAATCATGATATTTAAACATTACAGCTGCTTTCTGATTCCCACAATATAATGACTAACTGCCAGTAACAACTGATTATTATCATGAGACTGGGGCAGCTACTGCCATGAATCCAATTCAATAGTGCCTAAAGAGGGTAAAATCCCAGTTTTATTGAAATTATTGGAAATAATCGATACAAATTAATCTAAGCATTGAGTTAAAAGTACTAGAAGATGCAAAAGAAGACACCTAGTATGTACCAGAAGATGAGTGCCTCATTACAGAAACAAGAAAAGTTTTCCTGTGTTTGGAAAAGTTATGTTGGTCAGAGCAGTTCAGGTTTCTTTGTACACAGAAAAAATGAAAACTCAAACTCTCTGCATTTATAGATCAGATTCTCAGATGGTGGAGATGAAAACTGACCGCATTTTCACAGCTGTGGAGCTTAGGTTCCTCAAAAGAGCTGAACTACAAGACATAAATGTTTCTGATGGCAGAAACATTCTTGGACAAAATCAGAAATGCTGAAGCTGTCCCTCTGAAGTACCAGAGAGTATTCAGAGGTATTCTAAGAGCTCTTCCATTCCAAGAAATCTTCCATCAATCACAGTTTAGGACCCATTTGTCTTTGCTAAACTGTATCACAAAGTTTACCCACAGCTGCTGAACACAGATGTTAAGTAAGTCTTAGGAGGAGCAAAACAGTGGGGGCACAGATGATATGCTGACAGAAATATTCTTGTATGCTTGCCTTGATCCTCTATTTCTTCCTATGCATTGAACACAGCCTGCTGAGCACAGGAGGCCCTAAATTGACCCAAGATATCCTTTATGTATATCTCTTCATTCACTTAAGAGTAGACTGGTTTTATTCTTGCAGATTTTTCTCAAAGCAGTCCACCAGACAAGGTGATCTTCACGTACCAGAAACTATTTTTGAATATTAATTTGTTAAACACTGAAGAGTCCATCTACTTTGCTGCTGCTATTTGTGAGATATAACAAAAGCATAATACCTTGCACAAAACAGTGACATGAGACCTGCCATCCTTATTGAATGTACGGTCTGCATCTACCTTCTTTGTCTCACAGAGTAGTGGCTTACTGCAAAGAGGATCTCCAGAATAAAATATTACTTATAAATCCATTTTTCTAAGAGAACAGAATTCCAAGAGCCCTGATTCTACATTTCATTTGTCAGTTTCACTTATTCATTTCATGGAAAATATAGCCTATTTTGGTTTACCTTTTTCTCTTTAGTCTCCCTTTAAAGATATGCTGCATACAATATTGATCTTTGATCAGACTTACTCAGCAGATAGTAGCAGCTTTTGTTTTAAAAAAGTGACCAGAGAATTGGTTTGCTATCAAGTATATTGTTAAGGCGCCTCACACAGCTCTGTTTTTCTGTACTTCTCTTATTCTCTGCCAACTGGTACCTCAGTCTTATTGGTATCCAATAATAAGCCCGATTACAGCTAGCCCTAGGAGACATGACAAAAAGAGAGTCCTCATCTTGCATTAATTGCTCGTATTGAAACTATGCCACATCTCTCGAAGCTAGATGTTGCTTAGTATCCCTTTGATATGATAATGACATGCTTCTTAGCAGATGAATATGCAAATTAAAAGCAGTAATTTGGTGGCATGCACCTGCTGACACTGCACTACTATGCTTATGTGCTCCTCTGTAACACTGCAGCTACACAAAAGCATCACAGAGGTAAAATTAAATTCTAATGTCGTATATATTAAACAGATGCTTCCACTTTTCTTTGTATATCTACTTTTTACAGAATTTGCTATTGGAATCTCAGTTCTCCCTTCATGCAATTAGAGGACATTTATGTGTCATACACAGAAATGTACTTGGAGCTATTTAAGGGCCCTGTTTTTAAAGAAATGGTTTACATGAACTGCACTCTCAAAGAGGATTTTTTTCCCCCCTCATAGCAGAGAGGCAGAGGATTTTAATCTTGATGCACAAAAGGCCTTCATTCATAAAAGAAATGCATACTTGAGCATGGCAGCTTGCAGCAGAAAATTTCTGTGGTAAAGATACTGCAGTGTATACACTTATCCAAACTTTCTGATACTGATTCTGAAAATTTTTCAACAGGTTCTGTGAATAAGTACTTGCATTATTAACACAGAGTCAGTTTATGCCCTCAGATATGTGCTTTAAGCACTTTTATATTTGAGTAAGGTGCTGAATGTGAAAGTGGGATTCCAAATTGCCAGGCTACTTGGAATTAGTATTAAGCTGAAGGTGCTAACAGGCTTGATTAAGGAGGGCATGGCTAGTAATGCTGGACTGCCTCAGGTTCTGCTGACCTCTCTGGCAGCTGAAAATGCTTTTCCCTGGAGGTGGACTAAGTGACCCACTGGAGTGATTCATAAGGAAACAAAGTATTATTTCCAGAAGTGTTAAAATATAAATGCTCTGACATTACCTGACTCAGAGAAGTCTCCTTACAAACAGAGAGGCAACTGAAGGAATTGAAGTGATATTTCACAGGACTCTATGAGATTAGAGATTAAGGAAAAGTCTTCTTATTCATGAATTTATCCAGTTCAGGAAATATGTATTGTGCATTTTCAAAAAAAAAAGTAAAGAAAAAGAAGCAAACCCTGTAACTAAGTTCCATAAACCAGGTAACTGTGGTTTTCAGAGGTTTCTCAGCTCTTAATTAGCACTTCCATAGCTGAAGGTTTAAATTTCTCTACAGTTCCCTTTATCTGACGAAGGTTATAAGTCTGTACCTGTATTCATGGAAGTGGGCAGTCCATATCTTATGGACACCATTTATTCCATACCATGCAGTGGCCATTTACATGCGAGAAAGAACAGACCTCCTGCCTCTTTGAAAGAGAACGGCTGTATTGCAGAGATCTTTCTCCTGGTCCCATTTTATTGTCCAAAAGAAAGGATGTGTTAATGGCAAACATGAGAACTATTAAATGTCTGTATAGTCTAATTCCTTCACCTAAGTCCAGACTTCACTCCAACTTGTTTCACTATCCAGCTTGCAGTTTGAATGTTACCAATGTAAAATAAATTATAACTAAAAAAATAAATAACTTTACTTGATCCCTACTGTCAGTGAAAAAGAATTCTAAGTCATCCATTGTACATTTACTTTATATACTATTTTCTTTTTGAATAGAACATTTAAACGGGAAGAAATAGAGTGTTTGAAATTCATACACTAAATGACAAAGAGTTACAATAATTTTTTTATACACATGAGTGATGGAAATATGGCTCTTATGTCAGTACTGGAATAATTGGGTAGAGGGTTTCCTTCTCTACACCTCATGAGGAGAAGAGAAGCCAATGCAATTGGATATCCATGATGAAGACTAGAATAAGACAAGCTCACTTCAAGTAATGCAGTTCATAGAGAAATACAAATGAGATACAAGAATAAAGGAAATTATGTTAAAATAGCGTAAAAATATAGATGGGTTAAAATATTTTAAAAAACAAATGGGTTACTTCTTTTTTTATGTTTGAGAGTTTTATATGGTTACTGCCTTCCATACTCTATGTCAAGGGGTTCTCTTCTGATGACCACTGTGTGTGACAACTGCACTACACTGTTCAGTAATTACTGCTGCCCATTATGTTTTTTTGCTACCCATGCATAATTTTCCCTGGTTTCATTTCCAAGGTTCTCTCTCCCAATGAATATTCATTAATGAATCATCTTTCTCCCTATATTTAAATAGTTAAATAACTTTCTTCCTCAAAATTTCATTCTTTTTGAGTTTTATTTAGACCTACAGCATATCTATATACTGCATTCTTACTGATTCATTTTGCATACAGACTTAATTTTCTTTCACAACACTATTGAATCTTACCTGATCTTCATATAACACAAGTACTTCGTTAAGGTCTTTAAGCAAATTCAATCATGTTCAAACAGTCTTTAGTCTCTAACCTCCTGTTTCCTATAATGCCTACTAGTAATCTTTCTGTTTATCAGCAATTTGCAATCCATATGAAATTGCCCAAATTATTAAATTCAGAAGAGTAAATTCTGTGACTAAAAGTTCCCAGCATAAAATCTTCTGTCACCCATTAAATCTGTAACTTATACTTTTCAAAAATTTCTATGAAAGTAGAATACTTTTATCAAAGCTGAATTGATTTTGTCTCAAAGAAGAAAAAAACTTGAGGGGAAGGTATTTAGACAAAAGAAATAATTAAAAGAAATTAAAAAAGAAAATAAAAAGGAAACAGAAAAGAAATTAAAAAAGAAAAATAGGAAAAATCTCTGAAGGTTCTGTGTTTTGCACCTGTAGATTTAGTCTCTTCTTCAGTAATGCTCCTTTACCTTATTTTAAAATGTATGCTCACGAGTCCTTCTATTCTGTTCCAAATTATTAGAGATGTGTAAAAAGCAGTTCATGTATGCATAATCTGCACATACATGTGTTATTTTATATACATTTCCACAGTAGTTGTGTGGTTGTAGTTATTTCTTACTATGTTTTCTGCTTTGTTTGGATCCATTTTGTCCAGGAGATATTATTGCATTCTAATACATAATTACTTCTTACTTCCCAAATACCCACTCATATTTTTAAAAGAAAAAGATTTGTATACTTTAATATATTTATAACTCCATTTATAAAGCACATGCCATTTCCTCAGCAGCAGGGGGCATTAGAATTAACAGAAACAATAACTAACCCAAATACATGATTATGCCAGGAAAGGCTTCAATAAAAGCACTGAATTTGTAGCTAATCATTCAGCATAATAAAAAAAACAGACACGAGGGCAGTATCTTCATCCCTAAGGCTTCTGAAGTCATTAATGGAAACACTCATTATGGATGCACCACTTGAAGTAGGATCTCTACTACACAGATCTTTTAGGGATACTCTGGGAGGTTAACTTTGAATCTATGCAAGATGAAGTAATCCTCAGAATCAATAGTTTTCATGCTGATAATTTGTCACTAAACCAAAGATGTAGTAGCAGAGTGGCTAAGGGAATCTCAGCTCCCGTGAGAAACTACTATAGGAGACGTGGGAACTGCTAACACAGAGTACCAAGTCTGTTGCTAAACAAAAGCAAATGACAAGTTCAAGCAGATCCCACTGAAGCCCTTTGGAGTACTGTTGTGAAACCTGTAAAATTCTCTGAGTAGTAGTATCCTATTGCAACAGGCTTAGGTCCAAGATAAAATATAAAGCAGTGTAGTAATGAATTTAAGAGTCAAAAAAAGCATGCATGTCTTGCCACTCCTAAGCATGAGGCTGGCAAGCATCATACCGTACATAAAAATTAAGGAAAAGATATTTTTCTCTTCCACAGCCACCTGACAGTCTAAGGTGAACTAACAAAAGCTTTCATTTAGAAAGAAATCAGAATACTTCCCTAGGTGTGTTACTTTGAAGATGTCCCACACAGTATTTTTAATTCCCCTGGCTTGCCTATAGGGACAAAGTACACTATGTCATAAGCCTGGAGATAGTTACACAGGGAAACCATGGGTTCCTTGCAACCAGTAATGGAATTTCACATTAAGCAAGAGTAACTTCAAAATATTCACATGACTGCAGTAGAAGCAGCTTATGTTACTCAAGAAATCAATCTTAAGAGACTAAGAGCCTTGCAAAGTAATAACATTACTTGGTTTCAGCCACTTATCTGTAGATCTTCCTTGCAGTAAAATGAAAACAGTAAGAATGTCAGATTGCCATTATCTGTCAGGAATTTGAGCAGGAAAACAAAACAGGTTTAGTGCAATGATGAACAGTTGTGACAAATCATCAGCATTTTCTCTAGATCCTCATCTGAAAGCAGTTTCATATTTCATCTTCAGACTCTGCATTCCCTCTTACATGAAGTGAAAAAAAATCCCCTGTGTTTTATGTTACTTTTACACAATTCATGTAGCACCTCTCAAGAAGTAGTGAAAAAGTTTCGCTTTTTTTTGTACACCTGACACCAAAGCCTTTGGTTCAAAGTAATTCATACTACCAATTATCAATGATTTCTTTTATAGAAATGCCAAGGCTGTAGCCACATAATGCAACCGCTGTCCTGCAAAGTGCATGAAGACGTAACTGACAAACTCATAGGGACTGTTGTAAAGTCCATCTGTCCAAAATCTGAGTGCAGAGGGGTTGCTTACAATTTAATAGAAGAGGGAAAAGGCATATAAGCTTGAGTTTTACATAGTGAGAAACCAGATTTAAGAGGTTTTACATGAATATCCACTGGTTTGGTTTTTTTTTTTTTTTTTTGTTCATACAAATTTACTCTCCCCTGACAGCAAATTGCTCAGAGATTAATGTTTTTTTGTTTTTTTGTTGCCATAAATAATATTCTAGTGGGATTTGGGGCGTCTGGCTTAAACGATCCTTCAGTATTTTAGCCATGAGTCCATACAGCAGTGCAGTCAAACAGTTGCAAATAAGTCCCCTGAAAGCAGTGAAGTCCATGTTCCTGCACTGCGTGCTGTTATCAGGCATCCTTTATTTCTCTAGAGTCCTTGTCTGAGATGTGCAGAAAGGTCTTAGTCTGGACGGTAAAGTTATCTTGTTGGTCAGCCTAAGAATTTAGGGGCTAGGCATCAGAAGACAGACCTATAGGGAATATGTGGGCTCTCTGCTCCTCTGCCAAAGAGCCTTAGGTAAAACATGACAAAAGTAACTTTTTATGTACTTACAAAGCAGAAAAAACCATTGATACTCTCCACAGCTTGACAAGGAGTAGTATGGATCTTACCAAGTGAATAATACTGCTCAATTAATTTCTGAACTTCCCTTCTTAGAAACACTATGGAAGATAGTTTTTCTTACTCTCAAACATCAGCAAACCCATTATTGTTCAAAATGTTTTCATAAGGAACTATCTCATTTATAGGTCTATGTATATCTAACAAGTTCTGAATGCAAAATATTCTAGAATGCCACATTAAAACTTTGATCTAGCAAAGCACAGAAAAATTTGCTACATTTATACTTTTAAAGATTGCAGTATATATGTATTCTAGGCCTGATTTTCTTCTTTTTATATGACTTCAAGTCATAGGCATATCTATTAAAGAAAAAGAAGTTTCTTTTTTGCAAAAAAAGCTTAAGTGAGAAAAGAATTCAGGCCTCATGCTTTTATTTTTGAAGCAGTAAAACTGAACATTTCCCCATCTCATGCAGGAAAGACATGCATTTTCCATGAGGAAGATGTGATGTAAACATACGTAAAGCCATTCTGAATGCAGATTCCTTGATTCAGAAATATTAGTATCTCAGTAAGTAACAATCCTGATGGAAAGTTTATAATAGTGAACCATACTGCATTAACACCATTAAACATCAATTAATGTAAACAGCTTAGTCTCAGAGCTGTCACTGAATAACTGAATGCACAATGACACACTGTTACTAATTCACTGTCAGTAGAAAGCTGTATACAAATAATCCTTTAGGCTATTTCTTACCGAAAAAATGAAAGTAAAAACTGTGTGACCACTCAGTTGACAGTAGAGTGTTTGTCCAATATTATGCAAGATTTTGTTATTCATCTTTCCGCTTCTTTTTTTTTTGTCACTCTCTGCTTGATCTAATTGATGATGATTCCACTGAAATATCAGAACCTTGTGATTCCTTGTCAGCTTTACTGACCTCTTTTTAGCTTTAAGTTTCACATTTTAGAGAGGAAAAATTAGACAAATATACTTCACAGTTTAGCCCACCCACACATCCCTGAGCCAACAATTCTTCAAGTGTGTGGGTTCATAACACACAAGCTCCACCTGACTGATTTTTACCTGGTGCGTGACCTTCAATTGAAAATTCCAACAGCATGCAACTTGTCTTTGGCAAATGAATTGTAAGTATGCCAGCTGCCAGATGTCTTCATTTTAAAACACCTTCAAAACGGCTTTCTGGCATTGATCCATAGGCAAAACAAGCTAAGCTGTAGCTGTAATTTCTATTCTGTGTGCAAAAAGGGGAGGAAACGTAAGATGTGCTGCTTTACATTGCTAAGAATGGTACAAGGCAGTGGGAAAGAAAACCCCAACGACTACACATTACTGATGCGCTGCTTATATTCAGTAAGAGTTTTTCCAGTACACAGAGCATATCCAAAATTTACATAAATATTCACACTAATAAAATACTTTTTTGAAGTAACATAGTTCTGAACAAAGGGATTCCCTCTCTATCATGAAAATTAACGCCTGTGCTTCCGAATGTGGACTAGCCAACCTATTTTGCCTAAGGTTTAGAAAAACTGCTTGGCAGAAGCACTAGAAGGTAAAGATCTTAATTAAATCTGTGCACAAGACCCAGGATCACATGGTTCTCGATTAGTTTTGTTCTATTTTGTTTTTCTGGCTGTTTGTTTCCTTTCAGAATCTGAAATGCATCCGAGAGTCACTAGTAAGTTTCACAGTTATTGACAGATGTTTAGAACAAATCTGTGTATATCAGCTTTTTTTACTTAGCACCATAACAAACTCATTCTCCTGTCATGAAAAAAAAATGACATTTTCCATTTATTTTCCTTTGAATACCTAGATTCACTGTACTCTATGTGTTGGATCACAGACACAATCTCAGAACCTAAAATGATTCAGAATCACTACTTCTAGTGCCAAAAAAAGACCCTTTCCTACATACAAAACTATCTACTTTCTGCTGATTATTATCTATTAGCTCACTGATGAGCTGCTCAGTCACATGCATATTTCAGTGAGAAACAACATGAGCCAGCAGTGTGCGCTCACAGCCCAGAAAGCCAACCATATCCTGGGCTGCATCAAAAGGAACATGACCAGCAGGTCGAAGGAGGTGATCCTGCCCCTCTACTCTGCTCTTGTGA
>JANRGW010007804.1:0-16255 GCA_024733675.1 Psilopsiagon aymara
CCCTGCCCATGGCAGGGGGGTTGGAACTGGATGATCTTAAGGTCCTTTCCAACCCTAACTATTCTATGATTCTATCTGACAAGCGTCACCATAGTGCCTAAGTAGATACGCAGGTTTAGCAGGGCATGGTATGCTTCTAATTCTGATACGGGGGAGGCTTGTGCATGTGTTGAGAGATTTTTGAGGTAGGCAGCACTGAAATGTTTCATCATCAAGACTGCTAACTTTGCACTTGTTTTCTGAATTATGGCTAGAGACCATGATATAAGATGTAAATATCAGCATAAGTTACATGAGATAAATTTCCTTATTACATGGGTTATTTGGAAAAGATATTCCTATTCTCCTTTCCTGTAAAATTCAGCATTTTCTGAATCCTAAATTTTGGGATTTAGCATGGGTTTTTTACAGTGGCCTGTGTAAGCCATCAGTCTCTTGTCTCCACGTAGAGCCCCACTGTGTGGTTCAAGCTCCATGTGTGGGCTGTAAACCTCTCAGCTATCTTTGAAGTAGACATTCTTTTTCATCTGTTTTACATGTGGGAAACTGCTATGTAGGCTGATAATGTCTTTGCTCTCTGAAAATACAGTAAATAATGTCAGGAATACTTAAGAACCATTCTACATTGTTCTTTTTTGGTTTTTTTTTTTTAGCTTTAGAATATGTTTCTTCTAAGTTGGGTCTGTTAACAGCAAGTGCAAATTGCATCAGACACAAACTTTGATGAAACAGTGTTGTCATTGCACACTGTGGCATTATTAACGCTGTCCCGCCAGCCCCACTGCATTACTGCCATTTTGCCTTTGGATCGTTGCTTATTTGATAGACCGGTTCTTCACCTCCATCCTCCTGCACTTCATAATGTGTAGTGCCATTACACTGAAAGGGGATGCAGACTTCTCATTCCCTGAGGGAAAACATACTTTCTTAACTTTTCCTTTTATACTGGATTCTTCTCTAGCTTTTGCGTTTCACTGTATTTTATGCCACAGGAACAATGTTCAGGATGTGGGTGTCCCTTTGCTTTGATGTTTAGCCATTCTTGAAAGCCGTTTACTGCTTCATGTGCTCCTTTGTCATGAACACTCTCTCTTAGATAACCTGGCATCATGACAAGTAATTTAAAACCACAAGTAGGTATTATTAGCTGTTTGTTTCTTTTATGGGTTTTTTTGGTATGTTTAGAGACACTTTTTTTTCCCCAGTACTGAGAAAGAAGGTAAAAGTTGTATAAGATAAAAGCATCCTCTATTTTTGTTTTCTGAATGCAGTCCCTGGTGATGCGCCATGGGCTAGCTGGAAATTTGATCTTTATTGACTCTACTATCTGAGAGGAGAAAGAAAATGGGGAAAACCGAAAATAGTAATTGGAAATATCTCCCATGGAGCAAAACTGTCATGAAGAGATTGATTCAGCAGTGTCAGAGTTGCTTTATTGATTGTGAGTCCTTAGTAAATTAAAAAGAGGACCAAATACGTTAATCTTTTCTGTGCGTGTGTGTGACAGTGACAATTTAGAATGTTTTGCCTCAAGGTGTGCCAGGGGAGGTTTAGATTGGATATTAGAAAAAGTTCTTCACAGAGGGTGCTCGGGCATTGGAACAGGCTGCCCAGGGCAGTGGTGAAATCACTGTCTGTGGAAGTCTTCACAAACTGTAGATGAGGTCCCCAGTGACATTGTTGCATGGTGGACTTGGCAGTCCTGGAGTAACGGTTGGATTTGATGATCTTAAAGGTCTTTTCCAACCTGGTTGATTCTATGATAAAGACACATATAGGAGTGTGGGAGCATTATCTGCTTCAGTCAGTAATAGGCTTGTCAGAGATAAGAACAGAGTTCTTCCAAACCCCTTCTGAGTTAAATGTTCCTTACTGTACTGTAAGCAAAGGGTAGAAGAAGTACTCTTGCTTGGGTTTTTTTAAGCATTCAGGTGCAGTTGTTCTAGATAAAGGAAGGAAGCACAGGAATCGCACTAATTGTCTTCAGATGTTCACAGTGGGTTTCTAAAATTTGATTCTCTGTCGTAATTGCAATATCAAATTTGTTGCTAATACAAAAAGTGTGAAACCTGAATATCTTCTAGCTGAGGATCTCTGCTTCATAAGCAAAACTCAGTTTTTGATTTTTGACTGGTCTAATAACTGCTCATTACTTAACGCCATTGCCCATCTGCAAGTAAATAAATCCTTTGTTTATATTTTCCTCCCCATAACATCACTATTTGTTGTGAGGATGAATTTCATTTAGAAAGGGAGCACCTACAATGTGCGATAATAGTGCGGAAGCTTTATCTCCACAGAAAAGTAGGGAAGAGGAACAGAGCTGGGATCCTGTGCTAGTGAGTACGAGACTTGCCAGTTGTTACTTAGATGGTGCAGAATTTGAGGCTGAAAAGCAGGAGATTATTTCATGTATTTCTTGTTGGCTTAGTGCAGCTGAAATTCAGCCAGGAGGACATGTTTTCTTTTACTGTCTATTTTCCTGCCACTCTTGCCTGAAAATCCAGCTGCCAGGGATAGTTTAGTGGCCTCTCATTCCCAACATGCTATTTGTTATATTGCGCTCTGAACTTTTGCTGGTTTGGATACATGATTGTTAACAGGACAGGATTTGAGGAGCATCTTCTGTGAAGAGACTCTGGGGCTGTGCGGTTGGTGAGGTAAAAGGAATTGGAAATGTGAGGTAAAGCTGCAGAGAAGGCAAGGAGCTGGAGGAACTATTTCCCACTGCTTCATGTAGCATTTCTGCCTGGTGTGCAGAAATGAAAGGGAACAAGGGAACTGGGCCCTGGGGGGAGATGGGGACTGGAGGCATAGGGGACCTCACAGGGGTCTCTTCATTGACTCTTTGAGAAAGCGTGGTTCCTGAACAACATCTGCAAGAACAGAGCTTTGTACTGACCCAGAAAGAGGGGCAGTGGGGTAACCAAGCTTTCAGGAAGGAGTTGTTCAGTCTCATGTTCAGTTTATTCTGAAGAACCCAGTCTCTACATTATTCCCTCATACTTGTCCCCCAACAGCAGGGAGCTGGAGAGGCAAAAGACAGGCTGAGATACCATCTTGCCCATTTCATCCAACCATTTCAGTCCCCTCTTCTTTCCTTTTCATGCTTTTTCTATCCTTACGTTCTGGTGTTGATTAGTTACCTTCTGGTTTCTTTGCCTTGCCAGATAGCTACATCTTTTTTACAGAGGCTTGCACCTGGTCATGCCTTATGGGACAGCCTCCCCGTCAGATCTGTGAAGCTACTGTATTTTCTCTTCCTTCACCCCATGCTTCTTGGAGGATACCTAGAAGAAAATTGTGAAGTGCAAGGGGAAGAGTATATCAGCAAGTGGCTGCTATACATCTATTTATGTAGCTATTGAAGTGTTTCATAATCATTAATCAGAGCTTATAGGTAGGCTTTATTCCTGTTTCCCCATCTCTCTTCCCCTTTCAGCCCCACTGTTTGTCACCCTTGTCATTTCTTGCCTTAAATTTAGATAGCTCAACAAGAGGAGCTGTGTCACTCTATGTGGGTGGTATTGCAGCGTAAATAGGGTTATTTTTTTTCCCCTAGAAATGTAAATGCCATTGTAGTTTGCTTCAGTGTGTACAGCATTAAATAGCGAATGTTGGAAGTGGTAATTTTTAGTGTTTAAAAGTTTTATTTATTCAGTCTCTCTCTTGCTGGGTTTTTGTGCTGAAAGACTGATCATTACACCAATGTTTTGTCTTTGTTAAAAGCATCTGTATGCAGGAGCAGAACTGCTTAATTCATTTCAGTCTGGCATAGTGTAGTAAGCCATTTTTTTAAATTACAAACTCAGTAGGTTACAAGTCAGGTGGCAGCACTTTCATGGTGCTGATTCTCCAGTGTAGTTGGAACCGATGACTTGAATAGGTTTTGACTAGTTTTCTTTTATGGTAAGTCTTCTGTAACTCACTTGGTGTGTTTATTATTTTCCGCAGCGAGAGTTTCTCTCCTTTGGGAAATGTGAAAGGATAACATTCCTAGCCCAAGCAGAAGCAAAACGTAGCACTGCCATCTGGGCTGTGAAATTGGAATAAAGCTGCAAGCATTACCTTGGTATATTGCCATCGCTAGGAGCTGGGTGGCAAATAAGAAAAGGATGGTCTGGTAGTTGGCATCTCAGTCAGGATCTTGGGAAGACTGCATGTGCTTGCTATGCTGTAAACCTCCAAGAATGTAGGCAGGTTGGAAATTACTTCTCTCACCCTTTCCTGGTAATCTGAATGTTATGCATCTACACTGAGTCAGTTGTCTGAGCTCAACCTGCTGTGAATGGATAGGCATTTCCAGAGGGCATAAGGGTCACTCCCACTTTACTTCGCTCTGTATTTTAGACTAGGATGAGATGCTTGTCTCCCTGCATAGACTTCACAAAAAGGCAGCAGCTGACTGCCTTAGCCCAGGTACCTACCTTGCAGGTGCCTGAGCTAGAGCAAATGAGCTGTTTTTTCCTTTGATGCAGTTGCCTTTAGGTGAGGGATAGTAATCCTTTCCTCCTTCACAGGTTTACGATACACACAGAGGTTAAACAGTGCTACTCTGTACTCACAAGGAAAGTTGTTACTGTAAAAAAAAATTAGTATTTTAATTATCTATACACATGTATTTGTGACTGTCTCAGATTTTTGAACACAGTGGTGAAAAGGAGAGATCTTATGGACAAGAAACCTATTTTTGCATGCTTAGGAAATATGTAGCTGTTTCATGGCAATATTCTGTTGGACACCTTAAAGAGACAAAGAAAGTTAGGATTTGTGAATGTCTGGCGAGCTCTGTAAGTCATGCTCGTTCATGGTGGCTGGTTTTGTTTCTTTTCAGATTGTGATGGATTTCAAACACCCTGATGGCCATACAGTGGCAATTATGCTGCCCCGACGCAGTTTATTGGTGATGGCTGGAGAATCAAGATACCTATGGACACATGGGTATGTGTAAGAGCCTCTGCATTGCTGGTAGTAGAATAGTATGTGTTGTTTGCTTTGTTAATGGCACTGTGTGTTTTAAATTGCTCTGAGAGAAATCAAGTAAAATTTTATAATAAATATACAAATTCGTTCCTCTGCCCAGGTTAAACTGAGAAAATTGGGGATTTTAGGAAGTTAATTGCCAGTCCCTGAGCTGCAGTTTCCTGCTGCTGTCACAAGTGAAGTTTTGCTCAGAAATTGCTCTCAAATTTGCATTGTGAAAGTACTCAATGAACTGACAAAGAATTGATTGTAGTGCAATTAGCTTTACCATTTCCTTTCTTTCTTTTCAGCCCACAGCTTTTCCTATTAGATCAGGTATGCCAAAGGCTTTAGAGAAGGGCTGCTTTAGGGACACTTTTAATTACTGATAAGGCTGTATTGTACTGAGCATGTTTGGGTTTCTTAAAATATGTCTTGAGGCTTTGCTTATTGTACAGTTTAAGTACGTGCTTTTTAAATCATGCAGCACTGGGAGCTACCTACAGTAGGAGTGCTGACATTGCCAAAAAGGCTAAAATCTTGGCAAGCTCTGCGAGTGACAGCGGTGTATTTCAGGAGAGTATGTAAACCCTCATGTTGGGCAGAAATGCCCATGGTAAATGTTTCTTCCTTTGTTTAACCCAAGCTGTCACTGGATGTAGCAGTCAATTGGAGACACTAATTCCATTCTATGTAAATTAAACATCAAATCCTTTTATTGGCAGATTTTCCACCTTTTCATTTTACTGGTTAATTTGTGTGGTGAAGAAGGGCGAATATGAGCTTCCCAATGACTTTTACATTGTTCATTTTTATAGATGGCTTATACCACCTGTATATTTGTTCATCAAATGAAATACCTGTAAAAGGCAAGCGGTGAATCGTTATAGATTCACAAGGCAGTGAAGTCCTTTGGTTTTTGGTATACAAGACTGAACACTGATATCAGTGTTATAAGCTACTTATTTTGTCCTGTCAAATACTGTCAGTTGCCTTTTGGAAAGGTCATTTACAACTCTGAGAACTTAGTGCAGTTTCCACCTCATTCCTGTTGCCAGGGGAGCCAGGGGCCAGTCCCCAGCCCTGGGCATCAGGCAGCTCTATGGGGCCAGGCTGGGATGTCAGCCTGGGGGTCAGTGGGGCAGTGGCTGTGTACAGACAGAGCTGTGGTTGGGGCTAGCCCAGCAACACAGCCTCTGTTTAAAAGCAGCACGAGGGAAAGAAGGAGTGGCCCTTGCTTGAGGCCCCTGGCTGTCTTCTTAATAGCTTTCTCCAAGGCCACCAGCTGTGCTATTCCTAAGCTGGCCCTGGGCAGCCAAACTTCCAGGAGAAGGGAGGATGCATGCAGAGCACTTGCAATACTTGCCAGCAGGTGTTCAAGTTGGGGTAGTATAATCTGCCTTCTAACTGGAATGAGATCATTACTTGTTACCGTCAAGTGGTAGTTGTCTTTTGAAAACCAGTGATATAAACTAGAGCTAAAATGATGATCCCAGATCTTTCTACTCATCT
Organism: Psilopsiagon aymara; assembly: GCA_024733675.1. NCBI lineage: Eukaryota > Metazoa > Chordata > Aves > Psittaciformes > Psittacidae > Psilopsiagon > Psilopsiagon aymara. The sequence goes on from JANRGW010007804.1 coordinate 6,475, forward strand.
GTAAGCTCCTATCCCAGTGCTCATCCACCTTTCCTAAAAATAGGCTTTCTGTATATTTTTAAAAGCAATAGTGTGTCAATATACTCAACTGAAGTAAGCTTTCCATCATGCCAGTGAGGCATACTATTGTAATCCACAAGATTAATCATCCAGTGAGTGCAATTAATTCACTTGCACACGTAGCATCAGGATGTATTTAAGATCACTTGGGATGCCTTTTTATCTGCTCCTCAGAAGTCCAGTTAAAGAACAAAAGATTCCATTTTGGAATTATTCTGGAGAATAGAGAACCTGCAAACTCAGTATTTGAAATTCTGTAGAGGGAGTTTCGGACATCCTCAACTAAGAGCATCATTATCTGCCATGAATAAGGCAATTCCTTATTAGATTCCATCCTTTCCATGGCTGACTTTGGGAGATTTCCATTCTCAGGGCTGTTCTATGTCTCCCTTCATCAATATGCTGCTCCCTGATTCCCAGACAGAAAGGACCTGCAGACTTTTTTCCTGTGACTGGATTAGAGATCAGTTTCCCTGCAGTAGGAAGGATGGCTTACAGCAAAGTACGGGAATGCTGATCAGGCTGCAGGCTGCCTCTCAGTGTTTGGATCATTCTTGGTTAAGTACAGCCACTGGTCAGCAGTTTCATGGGACCTGCAGAAAGGCTCCAGGAGAAATCTGAGATATATTTAAAGACATAAAGACACTTTATTTAAAGATATAAAGACACTTGCCCCAAGCACCAACTTCCCTTTTGGCTCAACCTATAAGCTTAAACTTGGCTAACCAATGTGGAAGCTGATTTTATAGTAAAGCTTGTCCTGTTAGGGGTCAGGTGCTTTGTACCTGACCCCCACAGTCAGCAGCTCTAAAGGGGCCTCACTGAGAGGCCAGTTCCTTTGAGATGTTTTTTCTTGTTTTATTTTTCTTGAGGAAACTTCAGCATTAATCTCCTTGATGTCGTAAGTTCCAGAAGTGCTTCAGTGTGACAGTAACAGCTTTGAGGTGCTAAGCTGTTTCCCTGATGAGTTTTCATTTTCTCCCAAGAGTACCTACTTTTTTCCATGTGCAAGTGATGAGAAGCTACATGTGGGTGCAGCTCTTTCTCTTCTCTCATGTTGTGTTTCACACTGTACTTTGTCTTTTTCCTTTTCTCAATTTTGAGGGAGATTCATTTGTAGAGCTATTAAAAATTCCTGGGTTTGGTACTTTTTTGTAAAACTTTTAATAAAGTTATTTGAAACATTTGTCACCCCAGGGAAGTTCCAAATTACTTTTGTCTCATGAATTTTGTCCTTGCAAACTGCTTTTCTGTTCCATTAAGATCCATCCCAAAGTAGCTTAAGCAACTCTGTTCCCAGTTTGCTTAATAGATTTTGGTCAAGAAAGATCTACAGCAGAGTTTGTCCCTTTAGGCATTTTAGCAAATCTCCCGGAGTGCTGCATTCTTTGCATCTTCTGTTGTCAGTAAATGGAAAAGGCATTCTGTTGCAAAGCAGAATTCACTGTAGAGGCCTATTTGCAACAAGAAACTTCAATCTGCTAATGTAGAGCTCAGTCAGTTCTATGCTTCTATACCCACAGCCACCATTTCTAGTAGTGTATTTTATCTTTAGCAAATATATATTTTTATAGAAAATAGATATTAAAAAAAAATAAGTCCTAGGAAAATAGTCAAACTTTTATTGAAGGAAAGGAAGGGAGGGAAATGTAATTACTTGCAATCAAATAACACTTTAATTAACATTATCAGTTTCTGTCAGCTCCTCTTTTTCTTCATCTGAAATTGAATAAGTTGAAAATTGAGAAGCAGCCATACATTAAATAGTGTTATAATCACATATGTCACAGTGTGCAAGAATTGCTGCCTTATAATGCTGGATTGTTGTTTTTTTTTCTGATGCAAATTGAATTATTCTTTATTTTGTATTACTTTGTTTTAGGATTACACCCCGAAAATATGATGTCATTCAAGCATCTGGGCTTGGGCAGAAAGCTGGAACAATCACTGCTGATGCTGGGGATTTAACACTAAATCGAAGGGAAACAAGAACATCATTTACATTCAGGAAAGTGAGGAGAAGCCCTTGCAATTGCAGTAAGTGTCTTGAGGTGATCTTCATGTCAAAATTGGTATTTATTGCCAATATGTAAGCATTTTATTAGCCAACTGGTTTATCCCTTTGGGTTGTTTTGGCAGTCGTGGTAGCCATTCCTGAAACAGCTCAAGGTTAGGCATATTCTATCGTTGGAGTTGATTGCATCTGTGTGATTGCTCTATACATGAACGCATTTGGCTTGCTCCAGAGCTGGGCAAGTAATCTGGTATCTTACATTTCTGAGGGGACCTCAAGTTCTGCAATAATGTAACAGAATAGAAATAGCTACTATTCTTCATGTTCCAGTCAGTTTTGGTTGGTTTTTATGTGAAGAGGACTGCAATTTTGTGAAATTAAGTACATTAGAGAAGGAGAAGCAGTCAGATCTGCAGTGATAGAGCCATGTAAGTGCCTTAGGGCAGGACAGAATATAGGAGATAGGTGGCTCAATGATTACATGGAATTGAAGTCCATTTGTGCCCTCAGAAGAGAATTTCAGAGGCTGAATTGCAACACTGTCATGATGTTACAGGCACTGTCTCAGTTTTGAAAACATAAACCCTGTTAATGTAGCAGGATGAATGATCACTGTAAACAGGCTGTAGTACATGTGGGCAGGTTGCTTGTTCTAAAGAAATACTTCTGCAGTTCAACCTGCACTCCAGTTTTTAAAAGGTAAAGGAGGAATGAAGCATTTCTTGCATTTTAATGTTTCACTTTTAATTTTATTTTGCTAAATAAGTTTAATCAACAAGGAATCACTTTAACAAAATACTTTTTTGTGTATCTGTTTCTATATCTAGTTTACCCATCTGTCTGTGACAGCCAGAAAGGACAGCAAAGCCGGGTACAACCTTCATTTCCTCACAATGATATGGAGGCCTCTAAGCTGGAGCAAGAATATGTACACAGGGTGTATGAAGAGATAGCCACACACTTCAGCAGTACTAGGCATAGCCCATGGCCCCGAATTGTAGAGTTTCTCAGATCTCTACCAAAAGGATCAATAGTGGCTGATGTTGGGTGTGGCAATGGGAAGTATCTAGGCATCATCGAGGACTTATACATGGTAAGTAGTAGCTACTGTCCTTTGTTTACATTGGTACTACTGTTCATTCCATCATGCATTTGTAGCATGTTGGAGCTTCACTTGTGGGAAGAGTGACAGGAACAGAAAGCTGTTTTCTAATCCATGATTAATTACCAGTTGTGTTAGGTTTTCACATCCATTCACTATGTGCATTACCCTTCTTTTTTCAAAGCCACTTTTGCTTTGCAGGTCAAAGTATGTTAATTAAAGAAAAATAAATAGTAATAGGTGTTCTGGATTGAAAATTCATAATGGATGCTTTAGCCTTTTATGTTGTTGCTGTTTAAACTTATTACAAGGGAAAATGGATGAACAGCTTGAATGCTTCCAACTAGTTTTTTACTTGATTGATGGGTGAGGAATGCAATGTACATGTCCCTGAAATCTCAAGCAGCACTACTTTTCATGTATCCGCTTCAGTTCCCTTCTGTCTGGTGGTGAGGCACATCTGTGAATGATGTTGTGTTTGGCTGTCCCACCTCTGACTGTGCATAAGCCCAGTAAATACAACAAGACAAAATTCATGGGTGATTCTCAAATTCAGCATAGATTTCTGGCCTTTCTCTCACTGTCTTCACATTTAGACAGTTCCGACATTGTTCTTGATGATGTTCCTATCACATTCACTGCCTCAGTCTGTACTTACAGCAGTTTTACTTCTTTCCTATCAGAGAGGTAGGAAGCACATGCAAATATGAACCAAGAGATAGTTTTTACTGCAAATATTTCAAAGAATTTTTTGCAAGGATCAGGCTTCCTGATTTTTTTACCCCAAATAAATCTGAGAGGTTTGCATTATGGTATCTGCTCTCCCCTGTTCCAGAATTGTCTCAGTCTTTCATGTGCTTATACTACGAAACACTTTGAAATCCACCAGGTTTGAAAACTTCTGTGTAAGGCAAAACATTCATCATTAATAATGAAAGTCAGACTTGTTTGTCTGTCTCAGGAGCTTCTGTCCTGCTATTTATATTCCACTATAAACCGTAAGTTTTATGTGGCAAATACAGCCTTGTCTGTATTAGTAATGGATTTATTTCCATTATTGTTCTTATAAGCTAGAACAAAATCAAGTGATTTATAAGTAGTCATGCTGATGCCTGACTGCTGTAGCCTGAGTGTAATTATTAATGTTCAGTACACTCTTTCACTCATTTCTTCTGTAAGAAAAATCAGCAAACCTAACTAGAGAGGAGAAGTGTTTATCAGGGTACTATGAAGGTCACTGGGTCCTAGAATGAATTTAGTAAAATGCTGTTGTGTAGGACTGTGGTAGGTTTTTAAAGTGAAATCTACAAGATGTTGTGTTCAGAAGTTACCAGCACCAGTCTGTTTTGGGAGCCCTCTGTTAACCGACTAAAGGAAAGAAAGATCTACTGGCAGTCAGAGGAAAAGCAGCCCTTCTCCTCTATTACTTCAGGAGTTACCTCATTTCGTAGGTACCTGCAGGAGAAATCCAAAACATGAAAAGCAACTGAAAGGGAGGAAATTTGAAGAAGCAGCTGAGGCAATTTTAAAAACAGCATCTGGGAATAGCTTTGTTCAGTTGGCCTTCCTTGATGTTTTATTTTCTGCTGGTGACAGCGAGTTGTTCTTGGTTGGAGCTAGAGTCTAGACATTGCATTTGCTTATTTTCATCTGCAAGCTAGCACTGAGTCTCAGGAGGATGGATGTGACTCCTTCTTTTTGCTATATTTATGTGTCAGCCAGAGCGTGGTTAAAGAAGAGTGCACCTGTATCATCTTTACATATTTTAAGCTTTTGACAAGGTATCTCAAGAAGGAGACTGTGTTACTTCCATTTACTGTGGGCTATGCACAGAGCTGAGGCTGAGGGGTTACAGAACATGCTTGTGTATCAGGTAAACTGATGGGATAAGAGTAGTGCTCCCTAGAAGCAGGTCATTGGTTTCCTCCCTCATTTACTCTTCTTGACTTGGGGGCATAAACCCAGGGAGAAACTTAACTACTGCAGACTTTCCCTCACAGCAGTTGCTGAGGCTCTTGGTAAGTTTTTATGCACAGTGCACTGGAGCTCTTAGCCTGGGCCCCTCTGGGAAAGAAGCAATAAAGCAGTGCTGTGAAATTAGGAGTTATTTAGGGGTGGGTAGAGCACTGTTAGTATAGCTGTGTAACTCAGAGTGTTTTGGTTCAGAAATACTGAAAACTTGAGGCAAGTACTTCCTGGAGGCAAGCAATGTGCTCTAAAGGCTACTATACTTTTTTAGATAGGATAGTTTAAGTAGCAGCACTAATGTTAGTAGATCAAAGCTAAGGCAGCTCTATTGATGGTTTTCATCTTCAGGCACTGTCTGAAAATGTCTCCACTGTGGCCTATACTATTGTATTTGCTTCAGTTTCTTTGGATGGTTACACATAGCTGATCTACTTGAGTATTGTTGTGTGACAATGAAATGCATGGTAAGTCCATCCACGCTCAATGAAAACAACAGCACTGTAATGGCTGCATTTATCTGACACAGTGAAAGAGCAGCAATTTCATGACAAATTCAGACTGAGTGAGGATGGAATCGAAGTCTGATGTAATTAGGACAAAGACTGGAGAAAGATTGAATTTAATGAAGTTTCAGATTACTTTTTCTTTTTTCCATCACATCCGGCTTTTTTTATTATTAGAGTGAATGCAAAAGAGAAAAATGGTTGTGTGTTTTTTACACAATCCCTTTCCCACCCAACCATATTTGGGGAAATTGTTCTAACACTTTATTTGATTTTATACTTAAGTGAGTTTAAGTGATTAATATTCATATCTGTAAGCAGGGCTTTTGCTTTTACAGAATGCTAATGTTCAGCCTTAGCCATCACCCCATCGCCACAAGGGTTTCATTCCCGAGGGAGTTGACATCATTGCAATATATCTCATCAATTTTTATGAGCTTTAGCTCTGTCTCACAGTTTCCAGCCTTCAGGTAGGCGTGGTGATGTGTGTTCCCACAGGAACATTCAGCATTCTTACAGGGCCAGGGTGTGAGTGAAAGACATTGAAGTCTTCCAATTTTGTGGTTTACGTTTTTAATTGAAGTGGTGAACTGGTTGGAAATCCAGTTACAACTTAAAATGCCATTGGGTAGGTATTTTTTCTTTATATAAAGAAATTACTCTTTGTTGTCAGAGTACTGAAGCTAGGAATAAAAGTGATAGCATTACAGGAATCAAATGGTTTATTTTAATACAGACATTTCTCTCTGTGTGTCATTCAATGGTAATCAGTTATGTAGCTTGTATTTGACATGACCTTGTAAGACACCCTTTTGCTGTGAGAGATGCATCTTCGTTTTCTGCATTATTGTACTGAACTGGGATCCACTGAAACTGTATGCACGTTTGTCAGGAAGAGGAAAGGTGAATATTTGCTGCAGTATGCTGGGTGGGTTTTAGTGTCACTGGGTCTCTGTTGACTGAGAACAGATTCCTATCCAAAGGACTTAGCAGTAGTGGGTAAAAAGCAGGAAGGACAAAACTAATTGGTAAAGGTACACCTGGAGCAAGTTCACTTGCTATTAGGGAACAGAGGGCAAAGCAGAAGAACCTTTCCTGCCCTTTTCTCTCAATAAATTGGAGCCATTAAAATGATGGAAGATATGGAAAAAGAGCTCAGAAGGAACTGGGCAACAGCAGCACAAAACCAGAATAAACACTGAATTGCTCAGCTTTGTTCTGATGTTTTATTATTGAGAAATGAACTTTAGGTTTTAGCCATAGCGCTTCCTCAGGTGCCCTGACTGTATGCAATTGCAAAGCAAAACACTATGTGAAAGGAATGCTAAATGCCTGGCTCAGACCAACTGAAGCAAGGAGATTTGTTTGTCTTGCTGTAGCTGTGCTGGTGTCTCTTTTTCTATGTATGTGTGTGTTTGCTGGAAAGTAATTTGATTCCTTGAGGCTCTCATGCTATTAGTTATAGCCGAGGTGTTTCTCCAGGGAGCCAAAGAATTCCATTTGGCGGCTGGATTTCAGAATTAGATGTCGTTTTCTTCATCAGTTTTTAATGTGCTGAATCAATCAGGCTTCCAGATACTTAAATGAACTAATTCTACAAGGTAGAGTTCGTTATAATGAGATAATGTAGGAAAAAAATATATCATGGTGGGCAGCACTGACCTCTTTAAGGTCTTTTATTTAATCTTGCAAAAGGATTTATCTCTTGCAGATCTGCAGCACCATTACAAAGCAAACTATTTGGTGCCTTTTGCCCCCTAATGATGTATTCCAAACCACTGCATGAGAGAGATTGTACGAAACTGGCTGAAATGGTGGAGGTGAAAGTGCCTGGGAATGCAAAAGAGCAGAATGGGGTATCTGCCTGTGTTAACCCATTCTCAGGAAGCCGGTACAGAGCTGCTGCAAACTCAGACAACCCAGAGGTGTTATGTTTGTTTCTCCCTTCCCTTATCCTCTTTGTATCTTGATTTTTTTTGATAGTTCTCTTAGTCTAAAGGTTTGGGAAACCAACCTCATTTGGGGAAATACCAAGAGGTGTAGAGCAAGTTGTGGGGAGATGGACCCACTAAAACGTAGATTCAGCTGAACAGTAAACAGTGCTATTTGAGATACACATAAGAAGTCAGGGGTTGAAGAAGGAATTTGATTTGAAAACTGGGAAAACAGGTATAAGGAATGATTGAGAGGACTCACAGATAATTAGAAACAGGGAACCTTAAAATGTATGGCTGTCGAGGAGATGGTACTTGATTCTGTTGGTTTTGGACAATGAACTAACAAAAATTGTCTACCTTCCTCCACTCTTCAACACTATCCTGTGCTAAGCATCAACATCAGAGTTATGAGCTGGCAAAAATTAAAGCATTTCAGTTGTATTTTGAGATTACAAAATGAAGTTTTGATTACATGTTTAATTAGATAGAAGTCTGTTCTAAATTAAAAAAGTCCTTTGAACTGTTTTCTGTAAATGAAGCTTCATCACATCAAAGCTTCTGTGAGCTTCAGAATGCAGAAATCAGTAGCAGTTGTGAAAAGTTGAGTTTCGGGTCTCTGCCCCAGTTTTGTGTACTTGTTAAGAATTGCAGGCTCATTTTCCAGCTGTAAGCTGGCACTGTGCCACTGAAGTTGGCTGCGTTGTGCAAGTTTGTTTTCTGAGTGAGTGAAACCAATGTATTTTGGTTTTTAGTGAATGAGTATTTCTTGTAAACTAGAAAATACAGTTATGTGGTGATAATTCTTTTAAAATATTCAGAGATAATTCTAGTGAGGGTGTTACATTGCTTAGCTTTGGCACCAGGCAGATCTGCAGTGACTCCCTGTGTTCAGCATTATGCATATATGCATAGCACCTATTGTGGTGTTTATATTAAAACTATGTTAAGTTTTAGCTTAATATGTCTATTTTAGAGCAGCTGGGTGGAGCACAGAGTGATCCATTTTAAGATCTCCATTTTCATCATGAAGCAGAATCTTTTTGCTTTAGATGCAGAGTCGCTTTAATAAGTCTGACAGTACAGGTAAGCCTGACTTCATAATTATTTGATATAATTTAGATGCAAATGAGAAGCTTGCATTGTGGTAGCCATGCCTTTGTTCTCATTCTCAGTTCATTGGATTTCATCAACGTACAGTGTAGTCCTTTTCAAGGCCATTTTGGGAGAGGATGATTGAGTTCCCTTATCCAGCCTGCTTTTACTATAAGCGCCAAAGCAATTCTTTGTGGGAAAGCTTGTTGTCACTGGAAGTTGCAAGTATTCCTCTCCATTGTGCCACCAGTGAATTCAGTCCTTTGAGTTTTATTAAATACTGAATGCTAATGTCTTAATTGCCGAAGCAGTTGAAGGCACCAGTAATGAGGTGTGGAATCTCTAACATTCAAGTTGTCACCTAAATCCCATGCCATGGTAAGAGTAATTAAAAGATGCCTCAGTTGGCTTCCAGTGTGAAATGGCAGGGATTTATGCTTTCTTCCAAGTAAGCAAGAGTATCCTTTCTTTAATTCATAAATAACACTACTTGCTCAGTGCTTCAGTAAACACAGAGAAGCCAAGGAATAAACGGGAAGAAAGCAATGCTAGGACTGATCTTACCAGGTCTGTTTAATGCTAATCGGCAGGACAGTATGTGCATATTCATAGTACTGCTTTTGTGGAGGATTATCTTGGGTTGTCAGGTTGCCATTTTCACAACTGTTTCATTTACTTTGGACCAGAGTCAGGGACCTGACTAGAAAGTAGCTCTCCTGTAAGCTTTCAGGACATATGACTGGAACAGAATCCTGTTTTTCTTCAAAACTGTGATGAAAGATTAAAAGCTAAAATGATTTGGACTGGTAACATGAAAAGTTATAATGGAAAATAAACATTTTGATTAATCATTGCAAAACAGATTTTTTTTTTATTTTTTTTTATTTTTTATTTTAGCAGTACTGTTGTCTCTTCTGGGTTGATTTACCAGAGCAATTTGGAATCATAGAATAGTTAGGGTTGGAAAGGACCTTAAGATCATCCAGTTCCAACCCCCCTGACATAGGCAGGGACACCTCACACTAAATCATACCACCCAAGGCTCTGTCCAACCTGGCCTTGAACACCGCCAGCGATGGAGCATTCACAACTTCCCTGGGCAACC
>JANRGW010007804.1:18310-30954 GCA_024733675.1 Psilopsiagon aymara
AGGGAAGTTGTGAATGCTCCATTGCTGGCAGTGTTCAAGGCCAGGTTGGACATAGCCTTGGGTGATATGGTTTAGTGAGAGGTGTCCCTGCCCATGGCAGGGGGGTGGAACTGGATGATCTTAAGGTCCTTTCCAACTCTAACTATGCTATGATTCTATGATCTCTTGGCTGTGTAAGCTTCTCCTGGCAGGAACTGTTCCATTGTAACAAGCTTCTAGACTATGGAGTTCTAATCTTGTGCTTAGGAAAATGGCCTGGCTTGCACCTCTTGATGGATTATGATATGAATTAAAATGTACAGTGGAAAAAAGTTCCTCTAATTTTTATTGTATCTTGGGGAGGACAGTAAGGTGAAGTTGCTGCCATTCTGTTCTGTTTTTTACATACTAGCTTCATACTTCCACTTTTCTTTTGTAGGAGAGGAGACTGGCTACTGTCCATGAACTAGCCCGGCTTCTGAGGCCTGGTGGAACAGCACTCATTTACGTCTGGGCAATGGAACAAGAATACAAAAACCAGAAGTCTAAATACCTTAAGGAAAAGAATGGTAGTAAAGACAAAGAGGAGGAAATTAACACTGGCACAGCCCAGAGACCACTCAGTGATCAGCTCCCTGATAGTAGCAGTCAAGACTCAGTGTGTTCTGACAGACTCCTTGGTAACCCAAAGGACAAAGGCAGTGATGCAAAGCCCATAGCAGACTCCACACTGCCCATTCACACTAACCGAACCTCCTTTCACTCTCAGGATTTGCTGGTTCCCTGGCACCTGAAAGGTGGCTCTAAAAAGAAGAGGGAAAACGTGGATACAGGGTTGTTTCCAGTTGGCTCCAAGGAATCACAAGAACTCAGCCCTATTTTCCACCGCTATTACCATGTGTTCTGTGAAGGGGAACTAGAAGCAGTGTGCAGATCCCTGGATTGTGTGAGGGTTAAAAGGAGTTACTATGATCAGGGAAACTGGTGTGTGGTTCTAGAAAAGTTGTAGCCTGTGGCATTTCCTCCACTCTATGTGGTGTTTTGTTTGGTTTTTACCATGTGAAAGGTATTTTTAATGCAGGCTGCAGCTGTTACCTCTTTTAAAATAGCAGAATAAAGATTGTTTATTGACTGAATAACAGTAACTAGTCCTGCGTGCATGCTAAATAATGGCCAAACTCAGGTACTTCCTCTGCAGAGTTTTTATTTTACTTATGTGAATTACAGTGAAGAGGATTAAGTGGGAAAATACCAGCTGTGGAAATCGGAAAGCCTGAGTTGAGGTTCTGAAAGACAGAGAGCCTGCCTCTCCCTTCTTTTGCTCCAGTTGAATGAACGAATGGCAGGTGAAGCAGTTTAGCTGAAGAGTCAAAATGCTGCCTCAAGTTATATCCTGCCTGTTTTGGTGTTTGTCAGAGGTCATAGATCTCTTTCAGTTTGGAATTTACTCTTTTGGTTGTGGTAATAGTGATTTCCACAAGGGGAATAGGAAAGCTGCTGGGGACACCAAAGCCCTTTCCTAGTTCCTTGATCCTGAAGCACCCACAACTCATGCTATCACTCCCCAGATTTCTCTAGCTCTTCACTGTAGTGTTGACAGCTCCTTTGACGTAAGAGGTTGCCCAGCTGGAACACCCTGACCAGCTCTGCCGAATGCCTGCTCTCCTGTGAGTGCAGGGCTCTGTGCCTGTAGCAACAGGGCTTGTGGGATGCCAGGAGTGACAGCACAGATGCCCCTGGAGAAAAACAGGGAAAAGATTAAAGTGAAGGCAATATTGATGCAAATTTTCTGCAGGGTAGTTTTATTTAGTTGTATTTATTGTTCTTCAGAAGAACAAAGAGCTGGAGTAGAGGAGAACTGATGCTGGGCTGGCTGACTCACAGTGGCCATTTTTGCCATTGTCTACAGTGACCAGCACAATTTAACGCAGCTCCTGTGCTACCACAAGAGTGTGCCCCCTGCTATGGATTTCCAGAATCAAAGTATAATGGTCTGGCTTTTGCACGGTGAGCGGCTGTTGGTGCCTCTGGAACCCAGCATTGCTGGGCTATGGCCTCGTTGCCCTTTTCATTGATAATTGCCCATAGTTACAGCAATATCTATGGTATAGACAGGTCACTGCTGCTGTAACTTATGGCTTTTAAACAAGTCCTCATCCTGAATCATGTGGGGACTTGGAGGACAGCTAAATGCACTTGGCCTTCTCCTGCCTGCCTCAGACTGGCAGGTTGGAGTCAGCTGTGCTGGCACACGGCTCCCAGTCACCATTCCTGTTCCACCCTGTCCCAGGCAGCCCAGATGGATTCCAGCAGGTCCTGGTTCTGGAAGGAGTTTCTGGTATGGAGAACACCTGCTTTGGGTAATGCTGACGTGTGGGCTGAATGTGCAGTATGTAACTGGATCGAAAGGGGTTTTCCTGGCATTCCTAAGAGCTGTGAGCAAGGGACCGGTCCAGGAATGTGTCAGCTCTTCAAAGACATTAGGAGAGTGGAAAGAACTCTGATGTCCTCCAAGGCCTGGAAATGTTATGACCTATTTCTTTGATTGAAGTCAAAGGACGCTCTGAGAGGAATCGAGTGGTGAAGGAGAAAATGACAAGGGAGGACAGCCAGTAGATGTTAACAAAATCTATTGCAGAGGTTTATCGAGGACCTCATTACAACACAAAATTACCTGCCACCACAGCTGCCCTCTGCAGTACTCATCCCTTTTACCTCCTGGAAGTGTAATGAGCTGAAACTCTTTAAATGTTACAGGTTTCATAGTGTGGTAGTTTTCATAATAATTATGTTCCTTTTTGGCCTTATTTAAATAACAAATGTGCTTAAATGGTTATTCACTTGCAATCTAGAAGATAAAGGGAAAGCACAGCTCTGTGTGCCATTTCCTGTGCTATGAATGCCAGTGCCTCTCCTGTGCCAGTTTTCCCTGTGTCCCCATCATCCCCTAAGTGCCTTAATGCACCCAGGATGGGGAGATAGGAATTTTTGCTCTGGCCCAAATATGACCTATGGTTTAGCACTGGACACATGCAGGCAAACATATGATGGCGGGCCAGATGTGGCTCTTGGGGGGTCGCTGCCCCTAGATCTCAGCCTCCTATTCCAAGGACCACCAGGCCACCCTACTTGACCTTCCATCAGACAGATGTTTTGCACTGTCCTGCCCTGACAAAACAAGTGCTTCAGAGCATTTGTGGGCTTAAAGCCAGGTATAAACCAATGTGATTTGTTATGCTGGGGGCAGGCAAAAAATTAAACCTGCGAAGCACTGAGGGCTTCTCTTAACTTCATAGAGGTCCTTTAGGCTGACACGCTGGTGCAGCATCGCCAGTGACAAAACTCCCGAGACCTCAGAGGGGCTGGATTTCCCTGAAAGTGCTTAAGTTCAGCTTAGCAGGGGGAGGCTTAGGACAGCAGATGGCGAGGGACAAAACAACGCGTTGCTTTGCTGAGTGAGAGCCCCAAAAAGCGGTGTGGAGACCACAGCCTCTCTTCAGAGAGCTTGGAGGACTGGCTTTGGAAGAGTGAGCAAAGATGAACTCTTGTACTGCTCCTCAAGGCTGTATGAAGTCACCATAGAGGAGAATGCAGCAGGAAAGGCAATCTTCGCTGTTCTGGAAAGTCTCCAACAGTTTTAATATGATGGAAGATTTCTTGATAGATTTATATGTGAGCCCTTGATCAAAGCATCAGAATCTACTTAAGAACCTATTCCAAGTGAGGGTTCCAAGTGATCATTCTAAGTCTTCACCAAGCAACAGATGTCTCAAGTTTGATCCTTGCCTCTTTTTTTGTTTGTTTTTTTTTTTTTTTGTTGTCTATTTAGTGTTTGGGTTTTTTTTCCCCAGAACTGCTTCTCTATTTTTAGTGATTTTTTGAGATCTTTCTGTGCACAACATCATCTGTGATGAAACATTTGTGCGTGTTTTTAGTAAAGTTCTGTACTAGAAGAAAGAAGTAATATCCCTGTGCAAGAAACAATACAAAAAGCTTTAAACTTTCATTTAAAGTAAATTCTTTGTTTCATAGAATAGTTAGGGTTGAAAAGGACCTGAAGATCATCCAGTTCCAACTCCCCTCCCATGGGCAGGGACACCTCCCACTAAACCATATCACCCAAGGCTATGTCCAACCTGGCCCTGAACACCGCCAGCGATGGAGCATTCACAACTTCCCTGGGAAACCCATTCCAGTGCCGCACCACCCTTACAGTAAAGAACTTCCTCATTAATTTAAACTTCCCCTATTTTAGTTTGAACCTATTACCCTTGTCCTATCTTTACTGATCATCAAACATGAAAATAAAATGCCAATATAGAAAGATTCCATCCCAAGTACTGTCCCTTAAGGCAGGCCAAGCTTCACGCTCTGGACTGGCTGGTGAGTCTTGTTTTTTCCCATTTTATGTGAATCTGGGAGGGGTCTCAATGTACAGCCTACAATTTTCCCATGTTACTGGGGTCCATATTTCTGCAAATTCCAAAATGGGTTGGGTTAACTCTTCTGCTTTGTCTTCTGTATGCTTCAATAGTACATACTATCTTGTCCCCTTACTTCTGCCCTTTGCAGTGATGCAATGAGTACCTACTGCCTGTCCCACAGCTAGCTGACTCCTTGCTCCCCTCGTCTCTATCCCTGTTTCCTTCTGCCTTATTTTGTGCGTTCTCTGTGGTATGTGCTCTTCATGTTTTTGTAGTGTGAGTGCAGCTGGCTGCTCCTCTCTGCTTGCATTTCACACAGGGTTTGGTTCCTCAGGCGTGTTCCTCACAGGTGAAGGCAGACTGAGATGTGTCTTCTCTTAAGCCACAGATCCCATCTCTCAGCTATGTTGATACTCTGAGGTGTCATGAGATAGGTGGTTTGTAGGAGGAAAGAGGCCTGAGACAGATGAGACTGCCCAAGCTCAAGGTTCTTCCATGGATCCATGCAGATATATACTGAGAGTCCAGACAGCAGAAGACGGTATTTAACCCCCTCCCCAGCTTTGCTTTGCCTAATCTCTTCATATTTTCTACAAGTACATTGGCATGTTTAGAATAAGTTTTTTAAGAAGTGACAGCTGATTTACAAACCCTCAAGATAGGAGAATTCACACATTGCTGCGTTAGCAAACAGCATTCCAGTTTCTTTTGGAAAAGCTATTGCATGGTAGGATGCAGGATGGTATGTACAGCAGGATGAAGACTTAGGAAGATGTGCAGTTCAGAAGAATCTGCCAGGTATTCAGCCTTTAATTCTGTAGACCATCAGCCTACTCTTAGCAGACAAAGCAATTAATCTGTACAAGAGAAGCAAGGTCTTTTATCCCTATTTATGTCCTCAGTGGTTTGAGAAGTACAGGAACAAACTGTCTAGAGCTGAGCATAATTCATCCTCATCTTGGACACACTGCAGACCTATTCAGAGGGACAGTATTTTAGTGAGGGTTTGACAAACAGATCGGTAGCCCGATGCCAAAGCAGAGAGAAGCCAGCGGTACTTCATGTAGAAAGTAATGGATCTCTGCCGCGATTGAGAGACAGGACGTAGCTTGATGCAAGCAAGTGTCGATTTATTAACAAACTTCATACACTTACATGCATTTCTTTTACAAGCGTGTGATATACTGATTGGTTATTTCCAAATGCCAACTAGCTATACAACAGCTTCTAATTGGCGTTTCACTAATACAAACAACTTCTAAGCTATCACAATCAGGGGTCTCTGATGTGCAAATAGGAGGCTTTTTCTCACAACCGTTTGTTGCCTTTATCTTAGGCATTCTGCATCTGGCTCCTGTTACAGTCTGGGGGTCAGTGTCTGTCTCCACTGTCAGGGTCTGGGAGTTAGCGGTTTCTTATTTCCCAAGGTTTATGGCCCACAAGTTCCTGCACATCCCCACTCATCAAATGAGCAGTGCTAGGGCTTTTATCCTTAAGGCCTCTCCTTACATCTCCCCCTTCCTTTTGCCCAAAGAGAACTTTTGCCACTGATTGTGCCATCATCTTTTGCAAGCATTGAAAAAGACAAGGTAAAAGCAGTAAGAGAAGCAGAAAAGCAACTAAAACATGTACAATTGTCTTCACTAAACTTCTTAACCATCCTACCAAGCCCCAGCTGCTAAACAACTTGTCCAACCAATCCCAGGTGATCTCCTGGGAAGAGTGACACTATTTATACTGCACCTGCATGATGGGTCCAAATCGGGCCTGGATGATGATACAGGGTGCTTGTCTCCAGCCTGAACAGAGCCAGGTCTCTCACATCTGTCCATGCTATGACTGGTTCATGATTTGGTCAAGGTATCTCAGCCTCCAGGAGCTGAAAAAGCAGAGGTTGTAAGAACATGTTATACAGATGAACTCGGAGAATAGAAACTATGACATACTATTGTCAGAGGTATTGAATACAGGTAAGAGAAACAGCATTCAGTCTGAGTGATAGGAAGCTGCTGGTGTGTGTACAGGATGAAGAGAACCTCTGAAAGTCAGCTGTATAGGTAAATCTTTTCCTGAGCAGAGCTCAGACATATTCTATATAAAGTAAATGGCAATAAGCTTGTCTGGGGAACTGTGCCAGAAATTAATGTCATGCAGCTGTCACTGCATACAGCAAATGTTCTGATTTGTACAAAGTGTTCCCCGGATGGATGTGGAGCTGTTGGGAGCGAGTCCAGAGGAAGCCACAAAGATGATCAGAGGTTGGAGCACCTCTGCTATGAATTCAGGCTGAGAGAGATGGGCTTGTTTGGCCTGGAGAAGAGGCAGCTTCTGTACCTAAAGGGGCAGACAAGATCTGGAGAGGAACTTTTTACAAAGGCATGTAGTGGCAGGACAAGAGGGATGGATTTAAACTGAAAGAGGGAAGATTTAAATTGGATGTTAGGAAGAAATTCTTCCCTGTGAGGATGGTGAGGCACTGGCACAAGATGCCCAGAAAAGTGGCTGCCCCATCCCTGCCAGTGTTCAAGGCCACGTTGGATGGGGCTTGAAGCAACCTGTTCTAGTGGAAGGTGTTCCCTGCCCATGGCAGGGATAAGAACTAGATGAGCTTTAGAGTCCCTTCCAATCCAGACCATTCTCTGATGGTAAGCCATTCCAAGCATTATGAGAGATTTAAAAGTAATATTTTTCCCATACATTACAAGATTTTCAGACTTAACAGAATCTGGATGAGTTTCAGTCTCAGAATTCTAGTTCAGATATGTTACGCCTGTAAATATCACAGAAACAATTTCCATTTGAAAAGAGAAAAGATTAAAGATTTGTCTAGAAATACTAAAGAAGATTAATAGTTACTGTCTCCAGCGTGCTTTGTTTTTTGTACACTTCTTGCTGCTGCAGTTGTCATTAGCACTTTCTGTGTGTCACTATAGTTTTGTATAATTTATTGTGGAGAAAAGAGGGAAAGACATCCCATTCATCATTGCAAATCTCTTTCATGTGTGCTAATGTGCTTTACATGAAGTGATTACACTGCAAACAGCAGCATTTGGACCCTAATGTATTATGCAAATAACTTGCCCTGCATTAACTGATGTGCGTCCTCCTGAGGCAGAACCAGAATTGCATGGCTTTGTCCAAACTGCTCTGAAAGTCCACACCTGACATCTTACGGGGCCACAAATGAATCATGCTCCTTCTCTTGCTTGCCTCCTCACCAGATACTGATGCCTGTTGAATGCAGACAGCTTCTTCCAGTGCCTGATGGTGCTCTCATCGACAAACTAAATACAGATTACTAGACAAAGACATCTCACCTAACTTGAAAAGATACTGATGTTGAAGCCCACATCTCAGGTCAGCAGCAAAATATTCAGTACATCTCTTATCGGACAGTTGCAAAATTAAGACTTATTCTCAGCCAAGGTTTTGAAGCCTTGTCTCCACTGACTTTCATTTTACCTTTGGGAATGTCATCTGTTCTTGTTTTGAAATCTTGTCCTCCCCTTGCTCCTGTGATGCTTTTCCTCCCTGAGCTTCCTGCATTTCTAATCACTTTGTGGATGTCCTTGAGTGAGCCTGCCTTCCTGCTTGGCCTGCTCTCCTCCTTTTCCCTCCCCTTTCCCCCCTTTTTTTCCCTCTTTCCCCTTTTCTCCCCTTTTCCCCTTCCCTCCTTCCAGTGTACTCCACAAGGTCTGACGTTGTTTCTTCTTAACTTGATGGATCTAGTCTCATCCACAAATGCAAAACTAATTATCGCTGGTATGCAGACAAGCTGCAATCTTCTAACTCAACAATCAATGATATCAATGTATTTATTCTTAGTTATGTCTTTGTCTTACATTCCTACTGAAATCTCAATTGAAAGGGGAACTACCGAACCAAAGTGTAAGACAGTAGAATAAATTAATGTGAAATATATATTTTTGTAAATGATTTTGTGCTCTTCATGTGATGTCTTGTTCAGAATTTGGAACAAAATTGACGTGATTCTGAAGCCTAGACAGAGTTTAGAAATTATTAACATTAAAAATAGTTCATAGTCTGTTGCTGAGCCATCCTGTCTCCTCAGCTCGTTCATCTTTGATGCCTTGTGCAGAGCAGAAGATGGAGAGGTACGTTTCTCACCACATTCAGCTGCTTACACATCAGACCTTAATGTCAGACTTCTCATACCCTTGGATGAATTCAAAGTATAAACTTTCAGCCAAGGAACTGCTAAAGCATTCATCTCAGGCAGACAGAGTCCTTTACAGTATGCTCCAGCTCTCGTCAACAATCATTCAAGTAGCAACCTGACAACATCTAAAGCTCTGTTAGAACAACTACAGTGAATCCTGCACTCCTGCTATTGGAAGGCAAATCATGCCTTCAGTTTTCCATTTTCAAAGCTCCACAGCTTTTCACACTGCCTTATTCTTCTAGTTAAACATGGCAATTATAAGAAATAGAGGTATATATTTTTTTTTTTCTCCTTGTCTCTTCCTTAGTTTCCAAAAGTGATTCACACAGTGCATAGTCTTGATATGTTCTTTTGGTCTCTCTAAACCTAGCAACACAGAACTGCTATTTTCCTTTCTCTTCTTTTCCAAATCAATCTTCTGTGCACAATATGCTTTTCTGAGGCCTTGTTTGTATGTGCTGTCCATCTTTGCACCTTTATGAATGCTTCCTCTCTCTGGCCTCATGGCCTCTAAACTCTCACCTGCATCACATTTCCTAACATAACAACACTGAAACAATCCCTTGATTCACAAGTAATACCATGCCTAAGTCCCTTGAAAATCCTAATACTTTATATTTCCCATTCAAATAGCCTCTTGAGATTATTTGCTCCTCCCTGCAAGACATTATATATGTGCAGTCTTCTGTATACCTGCATCTTTTTACTTCTAACTATCTCCTTTTATAGAACTTTTTTAATCAAGCACTGGCTTTTAAAAGGATGTTGGCCATCCTGGGAAGGGCTCTGTGTGAACCCTGGAGCCTCCAAGAACAGGCCATCTCATCACTAGGTCTGCACTCCTCTGGGGGGTGGATTACTCAGAAGCCTCAGTACTGTCCAAATACTGCTCATTTTTTTGGATGAGTCCTCAAACCCTCTGTCTTAAGTATCCACAGAGGAGAAAGCATGACCAAAGATTTGACTTCCAAAGAACTTAAAGGAATTACTCAATGAATTTAACAATTAAGCTTTAAGTCTACATAAATTTTGTAAGATCAGTTCTTGGTTCCTGAAAAATAAGTTGTTTTTACATATCTCAGGCTGGGAAATTTTGGCATAAAGTCCTTTAGTAAATAGCCTGACTGGTAACTAGCCTTATGCTGGTTTTAATTTACCAGAAAAGCCTGTTTTTAGCATGACCCTTTTCTTGAAGGGGTCTTGCCCTTCAAGAAAGCATAATTTATTTGAGGAATGTTCCCTATCTCATCTTTTAATTGCCACTCTAATGATTTTTGCTCAGCAAATTCACTTCCCATCTCACTTTCCTTATTCTGTATTCCATATTCTGAGGAAGGATCAGAGGATATTTTATTTGCAGTTCATCTCACCAGGCCACCAGAATGAGACGATGTATGTCATCTGACCCAACTGTCTGGTTCCCTGTCTTCCTTCATATTGCTGCCTCTCAAATTGTCTTGAAGTTAAATTACTGCAAAGACACTAGAAACTAGTATCCGTATTCAGAACACAGGAAGTATTTTTGAGACCTCCAACCAGTCCGGTATTGTTCTTAATTAACAAGGAATGAATTAGACCCTCCTCCAGTATCAGCATTTTCCGCTCTGGCCTTTGTGAACTGGGGTCTGCAAACAGAGCACTAAAAGGTATCTGGTTCCTGGTGGGTGGTTTGGTTTAAGACTTCTGGCACTGGCAAGAGGGGGCTGTCACCTGCAAGAATCCTGCCCCTGGGCTAGACTTGGTGTCACAGTTACATGGACCAGAGGAAAACTGTTATAGTACTTCGTGTTCTGCTTACTCAAAGTAATATGGTCTCCTTCTGGTCTAGATTAATTTAAGCCTCAAAGAAACAACATTTCTAAGGGAGTCAGAGCATCACATTGTCGTATTCAATTAAAATTAAATGGAAAGAGTCTGAAATGCATACTAAGATATTCCTAGCCCATATCACCTTATTCTGCATTGCAAACATGTTCAGTGAAAGCAGTGATTTAGCACATCATTCATTAAAAGCGAACCTGGCCTTGCATGAATGGTTCTTGTGTCAGCGAATAGGAGGCGTATTTTTGAACATGGGCTTGAGTTTTGTTTCTTGGCCTTACAAAAAATATCTGTAACTCTTCTTTCTGAGGCAGTGCTGTTAACAATGCACTAAAAAAAGCATGTTTGTTTATTGCGCACATTTTTTGGGTCTCGGGCTGTATGTGGCAAGGATGTAAATTAGAAGGTGATCTGCAATGAAACACATTTGCACCAATCCCTTTTAATGAATCAGTGATTTTGAAGATTTATCTTATTTGTATGCTTTGAGTTAGAGGAATTACTGTGATTAGTCTCTTTCTGTTGATATCTTGCAGGTTAAATAAACTTAATTCTGCAGTCTATGGCACTGCTCTTGTTCTCTTGCATTTGTGTTGCAAAACCTAAAAGACGGGGAGTCAGCTTGCAGGCCACAGCTACACTTGTCACACCAGGATCCCTAGTAGGAACGTTGTTAGGATGGCAAGAACTCTTCCCGTATCTCACTTGTCACACCAGGATCCCTAGTAGGAACATTGTTAGGATGGCAAGAGCTCTTCCCACATCTCTGCTCTTCCCAAATAATTCTCTCAGATGAGTCAGTACCTACGGCCAGGCTGACAAGCAAGGCAGTCTCCTGGAAGAACAGCTGGGAGGAAATACAGGGCAGAAATCACTTCTTACCTATCTACCCTGTCTAATATGTGCTTGGCTTTATAAGGCATAAAGGCCTTATTAATAAGGCACTATTCCTGTGTGACAGAATCATTTATATATAAGTATAAATATTAATATATATTATATGCACAATTATTCACATATATATCTTAGTGTGTGTGCATGTGTTGGTTTAGGTATTTGATTGCAAGTGCATGTATATTAGCTTTAATAATCAAGTGTTCCTAGAAATCTTGTGATTCATCTTAAAACTGCAAATTGCTGCTAAATAATACTTGTAACCCTTTAGATGAATACCACTGACTAAGTCTAGATCCAGCTGAACCTAGACTCCTCTCTAAGGAGGAGTTTAGAAAGCAAGAGGATCTTGTCTGAATTCATGACTCAACAAAAGGATCTCCTTATTCCTGTATTTGTTTCATTAGACATAAATCACTGACCAAGTCTGAGACTAAGATTGGATTCAGCTGCACCTAGGTGTCTTGGGGTGTCAGCCACATTACCTGTATTTATAGCTATTTCTGGGTCAAGGGCTGAGACAAGGATTGGATATGAAATTACCCTTCTCTTTTAACAAAGTAGCATTAAAAAAACAGGCAAGAAATGAAAGGTAATTTGAGGAACTGTGGGGTGAAAATTGGAGATAATTGTTCAAGTTGCTGCACAGAGAGGCAATTATGGACACTCTGTGGCAGTTAAATTCTCTTTACAATTATCATTACATTGCTGGAGTGCCTTGGAGCCTTTTCCATGCAGCAAGACCTCACTGGTCCCAATAATTTTTTTTCATGAGTTTCACCATTTCATTAGAGAAAGACATGCTCCTATCCCCATGTTGGTTTAGATTCTCTATTGAAATTGAAGGAGGAGACTCCCCTATGACACTTCACCTGAGGCCAGACGGGACTGTTGCAGCAGCTTCCTTTAGTTTGCTGCGTGTTGCCTATGCGAGTGAGCCCTGGACTGAGCAACAGCAGGAGAAAAGGCCAAAGACAGTCCTAAGGTATCTTGAGCAGCCAAAGGCTGCGGTTTCCCTGCAGGGAGTGTCTGTAATTTCAGCTTAAGGTTTCGTTGCTCTTGTTAACGATGGGCTGATACAACCACCTGTGGGACTAAGCTACAACGTGGCTTCTGGAAGAGACCTCCCTTTAAAAAGCAAAACTATGCTTTAATCTCATTTTAAAACCAAAACCAACCTAGTGCACTGCATTGAAGCTCTGCCCAAGACTATTTGAGTTATTATGGCATTAATCTGTGCACATCTATGGGGTTATGATGTAACAAACATCACAGAAACATGGTGGGATGGCTCCTATGACTGGTGTGTTGGAATGGAAGGTTACAGGCTCTTTAGGAAAGAC